>LVVM01002576.1:1974-42250 GCA_001882365.1 Rhizopogon vesiculosus
GGTCGAAGAAGAGCTCACGAAAGCGCAGGAGAGAGCGCAGGCAACGAAGGTAGACTTCGAGCGACGATTGACTGACGTCGAGGCGCGAAGTTCATTCGAACATACCATGCCCCAGCCAGGTATGATATTCCCGACTTTGCCATTCGTGGTATGGAAGGCAGCCATGACGTGGTTGGGATCGACGAAGAAGTGAGTCTCGATTATGTGCGATTCACCAGGAGTTGTGTTGGCACGTTAATCTATTCACTGGCTTGTAAGATATATCATGTGCGACAATAACCTATTCACTGTAGACTTGGGAAGTTAGAATATATTGATTCTGGTACCGATCCTGGACTGACTTGATGTACGACGTACGCAACCGACGGGAAGCTCAAAGATTGAAACTGCAGGTAGCCGTTAACAGCCAGCATCCCTTCCGGAGCGACTCAGTGCTCAACGTAGTCCTCAGCGAGGCTGGTTCGGACGTTCAAGCTGCAGCGCTGAACATTCAACTCCGACTCGAGTCGTTCTGAATAATTACTCTTTCTATGTAAGTCTAAGGCCAGAATTCTGCCGCGAGAGAACACTCTCTTGCCATTTCCAGCTGCTCATTAGTATGGCAAACCAGCATCCTCTTCCCCTTGTCACCCTTCCCAATATCCACAATGATTCCATCGTCATCTTTGATTTGGCTGTTCTTCGTCTTGTCAATCGCTGCGAACCCAAGGCAGGCGACAGCTTCTCCAATGGCATGTCTCAACTCAACGCTTCGTTCTCCCACACCACCCGCAAAAACTATCGCATCTACATCTCCACGAAGAACCAGATAATATGCTCCAGCATAATGCAGGATTCGGTCCAACAGGATACGAAATGCAAGTGTATTCGGGTCTGTTGCGCGAGACATAGGATCAGCAAGTGTACTCAGATCGGCCTTCTCTGTAACCTCCTTAAAGTCGGTTGTGCCGGTGAGTGCCTTCCAACCCGACTTAAAGTTAAGGATGTCTTCAGCCTGTCAACAGTGAGCATATGTCGTACAATTGCAAGGAGGAAATCCAACCTCTGTCACGCGAACTTCTCTTGAAAGGCCAGGGTCGTGGCTCATACGGGCCGGAGAATGACTAGTATAGTGAAAAATGAGGCTCGCATCTACGTCACCAGCACGCGTAGCTCCAGGTAGCCCACTGAGTGGGGTCAGTCCCATAGTCGTATCGATGGACTGGCCATTGCGGATGGCGCACATGGATGCTCCCGAACCGATGTGCAGAGCGATAATGTTTAGGGTATCAGGAGCCTACGGACGTCAGAGAGTCTCTAATTCGACAGCAAGATACCAAATACCTTCCTGAGCTGCGCAGCCACTGCCCGCAAGATGAATGCGTCTAGGAAGATATGGCGTCAGCAACCATATAGCGAGGACAGATGATGGCATACAGCTCAAACCATGGAAACCGTATTTCCTTAGTCCCCTCTCTTTCGCTATTTGCTGATTAATCGCATACGTAGCTACATGAGTTGGAAGATGTTTATGAAATGCACTGTCAAAGAAAGCGATCGATTTCGCGTGGGGAAGTGCCTTGATAGTTATCTTGATGACCGAAAGAGCGGGCCCATTGTGCCTATAGGCTTTGTAACGCAGCAGTGAATGCAACACGGGAGGACGTACAAAGGAGCAAGGTCGGCCAGCCTTTCAATGTAATGGTATGATTCTTCAGATATTATAACAGGGCCCGTGTAATCACCACCATGAACTACGCGATGTGCAACATGCTTAATGTCGGTTCTGTCGATGCTCACTTCTTTCTTGAGGCGATCCAAGAAGTGCGTAAATGCCGAAGCATGGTCGCGAATGGAATTCACTTCTTCATTTAATAACCTGTTTTGATGTGCGACGGGATTGAACTTGAACTTGGTTTGAGGGCCAAATATGGATGATATAGACGAAGATAGGAGTAATACTGGATTAGCAGCATCCTCAGCAGAGCGGCGGAAGAGTGATATCTTAAGTGACGACGAGCCAGCATTGAGAGCAAGCACAAGAGACATGGTTCAAGACAATGTATAACTGATTGAATCTACACAGGTCAGATACGATTGAATAGCGCGTCAGAACAGCGTCAGTGCCAGTCTCCACTGGCAGTGGCTGTGCACGAGCATGACCTCATTCCATTATTTTCTCCAATTTGACCCTGTATTGGATCTGCAGAATTCTAATTGAACCTTGGCAAGCAAGGTTGGCACGCACAAAACTTTCATTTCTCTCCCGCGTACTTACTATGACAAGGAAGTTACTTTTTTTTTTCTTCCAACATCACGAGATTTTCACACGGCACGAGCTCTGACAAACTTTGCCGGTGCACCCTGGCTCAGGCTCGCATGGGAATCAGGGGTGTTGAAGCACAGATTTAAGACTCTCGAATAATGTGTTACCAAGTCCAAAAGGTTTTCCGTCATATTGTCACGCCGTGAACATTACAGGGATCATGCAGAACTTGGCTTTCTGGAAGTTGATCTTTGGTTGATTCACAAAATTTGCCTAGTACGAGAGGATCATGGATGCATCCACATTCAACGTTCACAGCTAATCTGAAATCTGCTAGTATCGCAGCTCGGCGCTTAGTGTAGAAGGAACGACTGTCTTCCTTCATCTATAGTGCCTAGGAGAAGATCTAGGGACTCGACTGATCAACGTTGAACGCTGAACACACTCGTAAGCATACTAGTATATCTACAACGTTAACTGCTAAACCGAAATCTGGTAGTCTTAGTTCGGCGCTTAGTGTGGAAGGCACAACTATCTTCCTTCAAGTCTAAGATCTATCTAGGGGAGTCTAAGCCCCTTGAGGCTCAATCCAACCTAAAAGTCGAGCATGTATCTAATTTACATACTTGCTAGGTGTGTCTTCCGTTCGGATTAATCCGTTTACAACGGGGCTAAAAACTCGCCCCCGCAGCGAACATCGATATGACAACTCCCGTCATCTTTGGCATCACCCGAGCGTACATAGCATCCCCTGGGGTTCTGCCGGCATTCTAACACTTCAAGGTCTCTCACTCGTAATTCAGGGGGGCATCCGATATCCTTTTGAAGGGCACATGACATCCCCTACATTGCTTCTCCGAGGAACGCCATTCCTATACACTTCTCCCGGTACCGGCGTGACCAAGATTTGCTTCTCAGATCTTGCTCTCCCGGTTAAGTCGTTGTCGAGGTCCAAACGAAAATCCAATCAACCCAAGACCGGGGACCGATATCGTCTTGCCAAGTGATAACACAGAATTAGCTGCAAGGCCAAGAGTCCTGATTTACGCAGCCATCAACCCTGTGACCGATCAAGTACGAGAAGGACTAATTCGTACACCACATGCCTAGTTGTTTATGTGGTCAAATGTCGGTGCCCGACAATGATGTTCCTGGTCATTGGTGGATATCTATCTCTCGCAAGTCCCGTGCGTATTCAGTTATTTTTAGTTTGATGGATGATCTACTGATATATAAGGGACCATGAGATGCGGAGATAGTATCATTTGTCTCGGGGCTTCTCCACCATATATACACTTGGATGCGACTGCCCGGCCTGATATTCAGATCAATCACGTCCCCTGAACATCCTTGAGATTCTTCATCAAATATATGTGACCGCGATATGCCCCAAACCGATATAAGATGACCAAGCTCAAGACAGATACATGAGTAGTGAGATTAGAGGAATACATGATAAATAACTTAGTAGGCACTATAGAGTAACCATCTGCATCTCCCATGCATTCAAACACTTCAATTCCGTGGAGATAAGACGACCTGCAGTCTCCCTTTAGTAGACACAAAGTAGTCCTTCAAGTCGCGTTCCCAGGACTCCTGCTCGTATCCCTCCGCAAAGCTGAAGTTCAACCGGTGCATCATCACACAGACCACCGTTCGCATTTCTAGATATGCGAGCTTCTTCCCAACGCAATTCGACGGGCCGAAGGAGAAGGGGACAAAAGCATTGGTGTTGTGAACGAATGGAAGTTTATCGAGGCCTTTTGAATCAGATGATGCAAATGACGCCCGTTGATCAGCAGGAAGCCACCGCTCCGGCCAGAAGGCTTCAGGAAATGGGGAGAAGTTCCGTGGATCGCGGTGAATGGAATAGAAATGAATGAATGCGCTGGTACCCTTGGGTAAGAAACTACGCGAACGTATGGCATTAGCCTCGCACAAGTTGATATTCAAATGACACCTTACTAAGGGCCAACAAGCATGCCGTCACCATCTCTGGGTGTTCCGCGCTGACTTCCGCTGAGAACAGGTGGGAAGAGACGGAGAGTTTCGTTACTGAAATCAGTGTCAGCTGTCACCGGTCAAAATTGTAAAAAAAGAACTGGTGCACTTGCATTACGGCATCCAAATAACTCATATGAGGGTGATGAACCGTGGAGAGTAGATCTTCGCCAGGAGGGAAAAACCTATCGACTTCAGCTTGGAGGCGGCGGTATGTTTGAGGATTGCTCAGAAGGAACCAAAATAGACAGCTGAGCGTGGTCGCTGTTGTATCAGACCCAGCTACTATAGCCAGGACTCCATCAGAAGCCACTTCAGCGAAGGTTGGCGGGGAACTATGGCGCTCAAGACCCGCCTCGTCAATCTGACCATTGTTAGTAAGATTGAAAAATGAACAGGTGAAGAATTACCAAATAGTGAAAGAGATCTTTAGATTGAGAGCCTTGTGAACGTCTTAGCGTAGCACGTTGTTGACAGAACATGCGGAATTTCTTCAGATCCTCTCCAATCCCTGGCAGCTTGACGTAGTACTTTCCAAGCCAAGGGACATGGGAGAGAACCAACGCAATCCTATGGAGGAAAAATAAATATATCCTTTCTTTGCTACATGATGCGCGGTATTACTCACGGAAGTCCACTTTCAAGCAGATGCCAAGTATTGTCCTTATCACCGTCACGCAGCATCTCCGACCCTCCGCCAAATCTTCGGAACGCGTTAGATTCAGTCAGGAATATCCACCACCAAGGTGCACTTACGCCATGTCACTCATGAAGTCAAACCTATGGTATTCGAGTCAGGAACAGAGAAGCAGAGGAAGCGGAAGACATACGTGAAATGACTTATCAATTCTGCAAGATCAACGGGCTCTGTCCGCTGTTCGAGCATCGCGACAAACTGTTGTACACGCTTTCCAAGTATCTCTTCGTAACCTTTCAGTGCGGCAGAACTGAAAGCCCTGTTCCAAGGCTTTCTCCTGCGAGAGTGTTCCGCGGCATCCCTCACTGAGATGAGTGTTCTGATGGTGGATTGCTCGGCCATGCGTCCGTCCCAGTCTGTATTCCTAAAATTAGAAACATTCGTCACAGAGCGCATCATATTACTGACGAGGCCCTTTAGGTAGTCCATTGGCGCCCAGCAGGGGACTCACAGCATTGACGTCCCGCATGGAGAGTTCATTAGGACCTAGTTAAAGTAATAAGGTGGTCAGAAAATCGCGATTAATCATCCAGTTAAAATGTTATGCACCGATTCTGACAACATCACCATACGTCTGGTGGAGCCTCGCGTAGTAACAATGCTGCTTCCCATCGCGAGAGACCCATGCCATCCAAAACTTGGATATGCGGCAAGGGACAGGCCCAGGGTATCTCGCAAGTGGATGCCAGGGTGATAGGCGGTATACAACCACGGATAGGACAATAGTAGAGTAATACAATAGATATGCACACCCGAAAGCGCGCATAAATGTTGATGCGCTCGGCAAAAGCAGGGTCGTAAGTATACTTGGAACTATAACAAGTAGGCCCACATGGGAGAGTGGACTGTCGGGTTCATAACGGTTGAATACAAAGTGACAGACCTAGTATGGTGCAGGGTTAGAAAAAAAAATGAAGGGGTATCTTCCCCACTTACTAGGCCAGCGGCCACTATAGCGGGGAGGGTATCTTGCATTGATAGAGCAGACATGCTCCCGTCAGTAGAGTATGTGGGCATACGAACACATGTTGCAGCCAAGTCGAATCCCGTATTTAACAGCGGACGAATTTCGGAAATCGGATTCAAAAGAAGAATTCAACATAATCTAGTAGGACATATTGGCCAGGACTAGATGGAGATTTGACTCGCAGGGATCAAAAGACAGATGGCATGATCGATGGAAATAGATAACAAGCTTCCCGAGCCAACGGATATGGGCAATTTTTGGCCCCACAAGGTGCGGTGGGAGCAAGACTCTAGTAGCACTAGGTCAATCAAATGAAGTTGGAGTCAGCGGCTACAGACATGTACGACAACGAATGGAATGGGTAAAAATTGGTTAGGTTGAACGGTATTAGGCAAGCAAAGCCGCGGTGACGGAAAACCACAATTGCCGAGAAGATTGTAAACACACCTGAGTGATGTCCGTGGACTTAAGTTAATGTGCAGGGTTTCCAGGTCCTCGCGTGCCTGTGCCACTTTCCTGCTAGGTTAGCACTTTCGGATCGCCACGAGCCGAGAGCTCGTTTTAGGAGAAAATGATTACCGCTTCATGGAGCACAAGTACTGCAGATAGTTGTAGCTTCTTCAGTGTGTGTGGTAGAGAATAACTCCATCGGAATCCGGATTTGATTCGACGTGTACTTTCAAGCGATACCTTTTTGGGTATGGTACGGAATATCCCGCATCAGATTCGGCGTTGTTTATGTACAAATTATGTCTATCTTACAAGAGACGGGGATGAAAGTGGCATAAGTTATGTATGTGGTCGTCTGAACTTTGAACTTATGAGGGTTGTATGAGGGTGTTGCTGTTCACCCCGATATAATATGGTTGACCTTGGGCGGCTGAAGATCGCTGTCAAGGTCCGAACCTAAGATATGGTTAACGTTTTTGGAACTGCTTGAAAAATAGGCCGCCGAGCGACCAAGGAGTCAGAGAACCAAATCAACTTTGACCTTGTGCCATTATATCACAATCACAGGCGAGCAGTGACGTCAAGTATCATGATTACTTATTGGAACAATGATTTCCGCGTGTTCATTGTGGGTGAAGACGTACCAACACGGTGGCTCACACAATGAAGGGAACATCATTTCCTTCGCCAGGACGCGCCGATATGCCAGAAGTGAGTGCCGAACAATGAAGCATGGCGTGAAACGCTGGGTGTCGCACGAGTGGGGAAGGTGTATTCTGTCTCGGCTCCGACGACATGCCTGGATTTTTGGAAGCCTCGAACATGCAGGAGCAGGTGGATTTGGTGCGAAGGTATAGAACCCCCATCGGATACTATATCGGCTTATTGATCAGACAGGTCCAAAGGGGAAACCTAAAATACAGAAAATAGCCCTTACCGCTCAGATAGCTAAAAATTGACTGTTCAGGGTTTGATACTTTGACAATGGACCCTTTCCTGTGTCATTCAGCGCAAGGGGAGCTGAGAGGCAGTGTGGATATGACTAACTGACAGGATCTCAGACGCCACAGACGCAATAATATGATGAACCCAAGAAGACGGACGGGCCTAAGGGTTTTAGAACTCGGTCAGCCTTTCGATACAGAACGAGCATCTGCTACTAACCAAACTTGACGGAAATATCGTTTCCTCTAGCGCCCTAGAAATTGTCAATGCTTGGAATGCGGCAACAAGGACATAATACTAATCGCATAATCAAAAGTTGAAAAAAGGTCTATCTGATAAGCATTGGGGTCAGAATAATGAATAAGTAGACGCTTACCGGCGGCGAAGAACGGACCATAAAAAGAAGCACGTAGGATGATCACTCCCTATCACATTAGAATTCTACTCCATGGGATCGTCGCCGCTTCAATATTCAAGTCGATAATCTAGTCGCTGTTTGTCAGTGGCTTATCATTTGCGTTGGCACTACGCGAAGTGCGCAGAAGAGGGCACAGAATCAGCAATTCAGCCTCACCCAGCCAGTGCTTGCACCTAAAAAGCAATGATGAAATTTGCAATGAAGTCTGGATGTGCTCCATCACTATCCGAGGACCCATACTCATGATACGCGGACAACTGTCGTAAGTCAACGCTGTCACAACAATCAAATGTTGCCTTTAGAGGAGAGAGTTAGAGATTTTAGATCCTACCGCATTTGTATTTTCAAGTGCGTAAGGATAGTCGCAACCACAATGTGGGCTCAATGTGACCCCCAAAAAGAGTTTCGCGGTAAGTGAGGGAGTGTGGACGTTCTAGGCCGCGGACGACCGTGGACATCATATGAACATTTCGCAACAATTTAATAGAATTCAAGAATGTAACATTGGTTAGTGGACGCACTGGGTCTGTCAGAAACCCAAATATATGATTTTGATGTAGCGGCCGGTGCTAGACTCAATTGAATCGGATTGCGTTCGTGCGCAACAATCATGGCTCGCTCGTTGCATTCAATTCATAATGGGGTAACGACCAATGCTGCGGAACGCGATACCGCTGACATCCTTGGGCGGCGAATCCTAAAACGGTGTATATGGGCAAGCGAAGATCGTTGCCCAATAAGTTCAACGCAAAGTATGATGAGCCGGTCAGGATTAAATCGGGCATGACCTGAATGGAAGATCTGCTTGCCGAGAAGCATATATGTTTCTCCAGTAAGTGAAAATTCAGTTTTGACCACATGGCTCGACCTGAAACATGTTGCAAACACTTGACTTGCTTGGTCTGGTCCGGTGATTTGGAAATGAACCATGTCGAATTCGAACGTGATGCAGAACCAGTGTTTGGGGTGGTTAATTCAGAGAATCCAGTGTGTATACGATCACTCACCGGATGTACTTATTTCAGCCCGAGTAAAGCCGTTGTTGACAACGATTTATTTCCTCTTGTTAGGGAGTCTAGGCTGTACTTGATCTTGTACCCAGTCCACTCAATTGCTCACCCTGTGTTTATAGTGCATTGAGCAAAGGTTATGGTGTGCCACCCAGAAGGAAGGCGATAGCTGACATCATTGAACATTCGGCCGGTCCGTCCAGTCAAGCACAATCACCAAGATTCGCCATCCACCAGCTTTGGTGCGTGTGTCATTCGAACTTCAAGCTTCAGACTTGTTAGAGCTGATGCTTCTCGTGACGCATATCGCGGCGCGACCTGTCGATTGAACCGTGACTAACCCACGTGCCGCGGATGCAAAGAGTCCTTTAGCATTTACGTCACTTCCCCACGTTCTCACGCCTATCGCCTCATGACATTTCGGTTCAGCCGCCCACTTTTCGCGTCTTAACGACCAACCACTCGCTCACAATGTCCAACGTTCACCGATTCTTCTCGAGACATGGACGCACGCTGTCCCAGTCATCCAAAGTTCGCCCTTATGCACTCGGGCGGTCGTTCCACTCGCCCTTCGTAGTGCTTAATAACTCTCCATTAACGTCTCCCCCAAGTTCGACTGCGAACGTGTCACCCATGTCCTCACCACTGTACGAGAAGCAGCACGAGCACTCTCCCGAACCCCAAGTCTCGTCGTCTGGCACGCGCACTTACGTGGTCTCAGAGCCAGACCCAACCAATACACCCTACGCCGTGCCATCCGGCGCATATCCCACTTCAGCACCTTATGTGAACTACAAGTCTACAGAAGCACCCAACCCCGAGGGGAAACATAGCTCCACCAGCACGAGCCTCCCCCACTATTACACGACTCGCGCAGTTCCCCGTAACGCCGCTGGCGTGGGTGAAAGTGCTGCGGTGCGCTATAGAGAGGCGCCCGGTGATATGGGGCGCAGAGGGGGAAGCTATGGAGGTTTGGGATTGATGGATGGATCTAGCACGCATCAGGGCGCCGCAGAACTTCCCGACAGAAATCCATCCCCTGATTCAGACGCGGCCGCACGTTGGTCCACAGGGAAGGAGCGGAAATAGAGTGTGCGGCGTGCGGATGAATGTCGCTATCAACAGTCAGGCGATTAAGTCGCGAGGTGCTGCATAGTTTTTTAATTTCGCCAGTATGCTAATATTGAAAAGATATGATGAAGTATGTTTTGTCCTTGATTGTATATTATTTCTGGCTCCGTCATTTGGGATATGAATAGCTCTTACTGTGGTGTTAAAGATAATCAAACTGTCTAGTACAATGTTTTGAATTATCATCACATCGAGAAGTATTTTTAAATTGAAGGCTGCTCCGTGTTTCAGCCACCGTATTCAATCATATCACGATGGCCACTGGTATCACGCCGGGAAAATGACAACAACTCGATAACGCCTCGACAAGGTTATCCAACATGTTACCCTTGTACGTGAATTTTAAAGCAGTCAATATTGATTAAATCCGTCAACCTGACCTGGCAACAAACCCGAGGCCAAGTCTCCGGGCTAATGAATAACCTAAAGAGTCGTAGATAATACACATGGAAGCAATAAACAGGGAATATTGCGCCGCCACCCAAGGCCAGCCACAGGATCAGGCGGAAACTTGATGATGACCGTGACGTGGATGACTATTCGAAACGATTGTAAGGGTATGATGGCGGTGTGACATGTTCGACCTGCGTAAAAGAGAATAGCAACATGGAAACCCGAGGAGAAACTAGCAAAATAGATAAGTGTGTACGATAGCCATGATTGAATGTATCGTGTGCATTGTCGTCAAAGTATCTACGTCCATTATACCTACGATAACGGGGAATTAGTTCAAAAATATGTCCAACTTGCGCAGGTGACTTGCCAGTGAAGCCAAATTACCATGTGTAGCGACCAGCGCAGCACCATCCAGTGGCGCTTACTATGCCCGACAGCAAAATAGGCCAGAGAAAAAGCCCCTCCGCTTGGGGTGCCTGTCATCATCCATCTCATCAACACCATTCCTCTGGGTGTCAAACGCGGCCATTCCACGCATCTGCTGAGTGTCGCGGGTCAGGGTACCAGCAGTTGTATCTTCTCGCGAGTCAGTCGGGTTCTTGGCAGCGTGGGCCTGCGCGCCGTAGAGGAACGAGTCTGAAGTTTCATTGCGCCCAACGAGATTATTCCCGCTTGTTACATTTGCAGCGTGAGTACCAGGAATTGGAGAATGTCTGCCAAAACCGTTACTCGCCCGATATCCCGAGGAAGCAGGAGCGGTGGCGTAAGGATGAGGAGGCGCAAGGGCCGAAGTCTCTCGGGGTGTTTGACTCGCGCGCCTGCTAACGGGAGTGCTATTGGGAGCGATAGGCTGTATACTGGTATCGGCGCGAGCACCCGGGTCTCGGCTGCCGTGTCCTTCTCGAGTGCCTGGACGTCTGGTGCTGTTTTTAACGTGAGCAAGAGTAGGTGCAAGGACGAGAGGAGTAGAAGGTGATGAGCCATCTGTAAGTTGTTGCCGTGGGCGACGGTTGGTCTCGCGATGACGAGGAGTGTGGGGAACGTTAGCAGTTGCGTGAGCCTGTGCCAGTAATGATGCAGGCGTCTGTAGATATTCAGTTACGATCCGCGTTAACGATGGGGATCGATACATACATTGCCGGCCTCCCAGCCTTTGCCGTTGTTGATCAACATCCAGTCAAAGACACCATCATCCTGCTCGCCAATATTCTTCAACACTTTGGAGAAGAGTTCTCGGAGAAAGTCGTAGTCAGGGGTTTCCTCAAAACCGAGTTTACGGACGTAGTTCATGTAGATCGCAAACTCTTCTAAATAAATCGAGACTGATCAGTAAACTGCGTTCATCAATGAAGGAAGCAAGCAGACGCCGCAATGACATCATATGCACTAGAGCAATGATAGGCTGGAAGGGAACTCACCAGGGAAGCCTTCACACAACTCGCCAATGGGTGTAGTCTGCTTTTTTTCACCAATCTTCTCATACTTCTGTTTGTTGGTTGCGGCTCTGAGGCCTTGCCAAGGAAGGCCACCCCGCAAGAAGTACATGAAGACATGTCCGAGCGATTCAAGGTCATCACGACGGGATTGCTCACGGCCAAGATGCGTGTTGATCGACATGTACCGGGCAGTGCCAGACAGGGACTTGCGCTCACGATAAGGAATGTGATTTTTCGTCTTGGGATCTCGGTAGTGTTTCGCCATGCCGAAGTCTACCAATGAAGGTTAGCAGTGTGTCACCATGCAGCCAACAAATGGAAATTCCGGGATATATGAGGAGCACAAAGATGGAAACAGGGGTAACGTGACGAGGACATACCAATGATGTGAATAGTGTTAGCGGTTTTTGTTCCAGGGACTCCTACCAGGAAATTGTCCGGCTTGATATCACGGTAAATGAGCGACTTGTCGTGGACGGACTGAATGCGAGTGATCTAGAAAGAAGGTAGATCAATAACAGTAAAAAGACTACGAAAGGGATCGAATAAATTAAAATCGTGGCAATGTATGAATATCCGCTCCAGCCACACGTCTGAGATAAACTTACCATCTGCTTCGCGGACATACATACAGTCTTGATAGTAAACTTGCGGCCACACATGTCAAAGAGGTCCTCCAAATTGGGGCCTAGAAGGTCAATTACTAGGACATTATGGAGTCCTTCCTGCCCAAAGTGGTGCACTTGGGGAACACCGACTATGTAGAGATAAATTACGATCGAATGACAGAAATCAATAGCACTAGGACATACCTGTACCATTCAGCGTTCTGTAGGATCTAAATTCATCCCGTAATTGAGGAGCATCGGATTTCCGAGGTTCCTACATAATACGTCAAAACTAAGTCAAGATAAGAAAGAAGCGCCTGAACGGCGACCGTACGAATTTAATGGCTACAGGTTGAGTGGTGAGAAGCTTTGTGCCTGCGATGAGCTATCGTGAGTCGAGAGAACAAATGAGATAGAAGACAAGATAAAATGTCAAATTAGCCCCCAAGTCGCTAGTAAATCATTTCCGTTCTGACAGGATGGAAATGGGGCTAGTTCGATTGGCACTAGGTAAGGATGGGACATGAGGATTGCCCAGGGGTATGTGATGAACCGAAGAACACCCATTGGGTGGTCTTAAGACGGGCGCTTAGGAAGAAATTGTCTGTGTGGCTCACGAGGACAGCGGAGGTTCTGGAAAACGAAAATGATTTTCGGATTGTACGACACACTCACCTTCAAATACGACACCAAATGAGCCTTCGCCAATCTTCTTGCCAACACGGAAGTGGTTTCCAACGATTCCATTTGAAGTGGCAGTTTGAGCGTGGTGCCCCGAGGAGGAGGCTATAACATGGGGGGTCGTCATTTGGAAGTAAGGAGGATAGAACACCAGTCCAGAGAGAACAGAAGGAGAGGTGAAGGAATGGACTGGTGTGTGCTTTGATGGAAGAGAGCGGACGACGGGAAGGTACACAAACTACCAAACTATAAGCGGACTTTCAATTCCCTTATTTGTTCCAAACTCGGCCGACCACGTTCCCAACAACGCCGGTCTCGCCGCAATCGGCGTTAGGGAATGACTATCAGTCGACCAGAGACTGTTTTTTTGAACAAATCGTCGACCTTACCGTGTGCTTATAAGTACCTTTTGTGGCATTTGATTTGCGCTCTCGAGCACTAGGCTCCATAATTCTATAATCCATCAGAAAATTTCAGATATCCTGCTCCGCGCTATGCGTAACGTTTCCACTTTGCACAGCCTAGGCCGCCTCCAACGCTACAGCCGTTATGATCACCTGAGAGCATGTCTGCTTGCATTTTTAAGCGTTTTCTGCACGATGACGGCGCCCCCGCTCATCCCCTCGGCGTCAAGCTTCGACCACGGTAATCTCCTCCATTTAAACTTTACCGTGGCACCTCCAAAAGATGAGATCTGACGTTACATGGCTGGAACATCAGAAGGATTACGGGGGTCTGCCATTTTGACTATGGTATCCTCTTTTTCAGCAACGGTGGCCTTATGGGAGCATTTAATACGTTTCTTGCCAGCTTCGCGGGATCCGGGATCGAGCCCCATCGAACCACGTGTCGACCTTGTGCCTCCTCCGGAAAGCGCTTACCAACCACCGCAAAACGAAGCCCCCACGACTCGTACACGTTCATACAGCTGATCCACGCGGCCTATCCACCCCAGTTAGTACACACCTACCCATATCCAGGCAACTGACCCACCATAATGGGTGACACAATAGCTGCAGACCAGACATACCATCGCCTTCAACAGCCCTCCCGGTGCATCGACCTGACGGAAGTCACTTTGTTATTCTTAATACGCCACTTTGGTGTCTACTTTACAAGCATGTTGTCGTGTCCACGACCTTTTTCCAGGAGACTCATTCGGCACAAGCGCTGGCGAATGAGTCTCCTCCGTTGTGGTTAGTATTTAGGTCAGGTCTACATCATGCCAGGTCAGAAATCGCGCAGATATGACACACGCAGGGCTTCCGACTTGCTCGCCCTATTTTGAGAGACACCCGCTCGCAGCGGGTGTTGGTTTTATTCTCTGTATGATGTACCTAGATGAGTGGCAAACAGAGTATACTATTATTGCAGAGCGCTTTACTGCGCTAGACGTTCAAGTTTTGCCTAGAACTTGCGGGTGCGGATAAGTACTTCCGACGCTCGCCATATTTTGGGAGAATACAGCCCCATACCTGCTTGTTTGAATCCATGCGCCGTACTTCGGTGGCAGGTAGAGTATCCACCAGTTAGTAAGTCGGGATACTCATATTATTACAAAGCACTGAATAATACAAGAGAGGGTACTGGACCGTCTGGACGATCTAATTTTACCCAGAACCGCCTTGGACTTGATCTGAACTGGTGTCGCCACTGAACGCAGAAGACGGCACCAGATCGTCTCTGCTATAAGCCGCTAGCTGCCTCGGATCTATCTCTAATCAAAAGTAGGAGCAAGCAAATATCCAAGATAGAAAAATATATGTACGAGCTAAATATAAATCTACCAACTATCAAATACGATCATCTGATGTGCCACAGCAACCAACGGCCACACGCCATCAGCTCTCGCGTCTTCTTCGTATGTCTCCTTACGGCGCAACAAAAAACTGTGCGTCACCGGTCGCTTCGAGGAATCCCCGTGATGGACGCCCCGGCATACAACGAACATTCCAACAGGGGTACCGAGCCACATCATGTCGTAGTTGATGGGCGCTTCGGAACCATTGGAAGCTAGGAGCTGCAGAGGGGGTAGGGAAAGGAGGGTTGCGGTTATGTCGAGGCGGGTACGCTTGATGGCGTCGGATGCTTAGGTGCGAATATATATGTGTGTGCTTGAAGATACGATGACGAAAAACTTACGAGGTAATGGGGGCTGCGGCGCAGGAGAGAGGCATTTGACTTCCCGATACGAGAAGCTCGCATTGCTAGAATAGGCAGAGGCAAGACTTGCACGGTCTGAATCGAACGTTTGGAAGAATCTTTCAATACGAGCAGGGATGATGTGATATGATTAAAGCTCCGGTCGCAAAGCCGATAAACATAAGGGGGAGACACACCTTTCGAGATATTCCATAGTCATTTTAGACATTTTTTCCTCTTCGTCAGGCATTATCTCTATCGTCAAAAGTTCATTCAGAGGCGTGGATAGAGCAGGAACCTCTGAAGTTAGAGGATCAAGTTTAGGTGATGCCTGAAATTTAGAGCCTCCCGCGCCGGGTGAGGATGATAAGGCTATATTCCTCCGTGGCCGTGGTGGGACAGGCAGGGTTCGTACAGGTGCGGGTGGGATACCATCATCAGAACCAGGCACCGGGGTTGGTACAGCGGACCGGGAACGAGGAGGTGTACCATGAAAAGAACCGGGTCGTTGTTGTGCGTTTGTCTGATGTGCGAGAGTGATCGTAGCAGCAAGGTCAAGTTCGCCTGCCTGTGGTTGCAGATCATCGGACCATACGGGTACTTGACTCTTCCTATCATAGTCAATTCAATGTCAACCACTTTACACAGTATATGCGACTCACCAATCTACTATAATGCCATCGTCTCTGCTAGGGATCAGTGTACAGCTCGATTCATGTATGGAAGTTGACGTACCTGATGAGTAGCTTCTCCGTTGTAAGTTTTAGACCCTGCATTTCACTCTGACACTTCTGGGCCCACGACCTCCTGTTCTGCCTGTATGCGGAGTTCGAGGGCAAACAATTGAGGGGAAATGGCGCAAAGCGCTTCGTTCCGGATACGACTAACCTCCGTTTGGGAGGCGGAGGGGTTGGACTTTGCTCGCGTTTTACCTTAGCACCGTTGAAATGAACCTTGGAGGGGGGCCTGATCAATGAGAGGGAAGCTTCATCACGAAGACGAGGACGTTTTTGCGACCTATGAGCTTCGGGTGTCGACATCTTGGAGACAAGAGAGTAAGTATGCAAACCAGATTGACTGTTGACTATGATTCAAGCTTTCAAGTTTGTGGATTTACGAAGCGCTGCCACAAGCGCCGGTCACGTTGGAAGACGTGTCGCAACGAAACGGTAGTAAAGCCGGGTTAGAAGACCGTTGACCAATCAGAAGGGAGACAACGCTCAAACTCATACTTGTCCAACTCAATCTCCTACTGGAATGCATTGAACTTCTTGTCATGCGTTCCCGTCTTGTGGCTCCTCCGAGTCTCCGCAGTCGTGCTACCCGCTTTCAAGTCTTCAAATTTCCCTGGTCGGCAACGCATGGGTGCTCTTAAATGTTCATATTATCATTGCGTCCACCAACTCACCCTTGGGAATTATGCCAGAATTCGTAAACTCTTCTCATCTACAATGCGCGGCCCGACGGGATCCTCTTCGTCATCCCGAAGAGGTCTATACTTAGTATTGTCGGTGCCGTAGCTGCTAGGTGAAACCCTTGCGCCTAGCCACGATTGACCATTGAAGGAGAAAATATGTAAGCTCTGCAGTAGTACAAGAGCATCTGACGAGTGCTAGCACTGATGATATGACGAAATTTCAGAAAGACATGATGTGGTTTTTATATCCCATCGTTGGCGTAGCTTAGCGTCATTTATCATGTCGTGTCGACGTCACATAGGTTACGGCTTCGAGCAAACTTGGGACACCGTCAAGTATTTTCATTTCCGAGGTAGCGAGGTAGTCCGGTTAGCCCTTATTCAGATTTACATGTCTTTCGCAGGCATCATTTTTGGGACGCTTGTTAAAGGGGAGCAAAGCATCTCGTTCGACTTATGACACCCTCCCCCCGAACCTATTGTGCCATTCGCACAGACGTACTTTGCGTGTTTGTCAAAATAATGTGAGTGTTCAATGCTAGGCGCTGAACTGTGCCAGTTCTCCAGCTAATACAAACTACGCCTTCACTTATGCCGCTTTTTTTTCTTTCCACGAACCTCGGGAACGAAACAACCCTAGTTCAGCCAGGAGACAATGATGCCGGCCGCTCCGCTTACCATTTCCTGATTAAAAATTCACATGGACTCGCACGAGTTCGCATGTCGGACTCTATACCTTGATACGACATCATCTTCGCGTGTTTCTTATTGACTTCAAGTTGAGTCCATTCCTCGAATAGAGCGACAGACGGGAGTTCCACTATCGAAGCCTCGAACGGACTTGGTCCTGAAGGGGAAGAGGAAACGGTCACCGTCCAAGAGCATTGGAACGCTCCAGCTTGTAGTTGACAACAAGGCTGACACGTTCAAATGACAACTTGTTGATCTCCTTCAGTGATTTCAGTGTCGCTGATGAGTTCGTTAAGTTTCCTGTTGGGTGTAGCAAAGGCATCAATCGATTATCGGACGGGCATAGGAGACCAAATTGATGGGACACGATGCTTAGAAGATGAGTGACCGTCACTTTATATGCTTGATTGGCGACATATGGAAACGAGTCAGCGCCTTGACAGCGCTGCAGCCGAAATCATCTCCAGGTCATGATATGTTGGTCGTAGTCTCCCGTAGTCAGACCTGGAAAAGAAGGAAGACGTTCCTTATTTTTCAAGTAGATTGATGTGATATATTTTTATTACATGTCTCTTGAGCGTCCTTGTACACTGGTTACGGTCGGGACCTATGCTGCTGCTACTACTAGTCCAATTGTCATGTACGACAAAAATGACTCAAACATAAGTTCAACGTTCGTGCGTTGAACGTTCAACAAGCTAACCTCGGGAGAAAAACAGACATGTCGGATCAATTACAGAAGTTCCGGAAATCTAATCAGCGATCCACCTAAAGGTGTACGGTTCACCCAGAAATTAAATAAATCAAATCGAGGGAAGAAGGAACACATGAAGCACCTTCACGCAAAGCCGTTTTTTGAGGCCTGCGGCGCTGAAACACACAGGACTGCCTGCTATCGCCATCAATGTTATTGAAATTCAAAAATCCTGAGAAGAGAGCCTCAAAGTCATTCAGTTGTAGCGCAGCGAGCTTGGAAGAACGAGGTTTCAAACTCCGTCAGGACCGCCATCTAATCTATCACATGTATACAACATGCATAAACGCTCGTTGAATTGAGCGCAACTAGCCGAAAACGTTCACCTTAGACAGCAGAGCGCAAAAGTTAAGGCTGTGACTTTGTGCGGGGAGGAGGCCACGTTCGTTAGCATTCCACCAATCAACGCAAAGTAAAACATGGCGATGAAAAAATGCATCTGGTGACCGCATGGGCGTTTCCAAGATACAGGCACAATCAACCAACGGATCTTATAGAGTAAAATATGATAGGGAAGGGAAGAGCAAGTCTCCTCTCCACAACTACTACTTCACCGGCGTCCTCTTCCATCCCTCGACGCCATGGCTGAAAGGAAGGTGCCCCTCAAGAGTGTTTCCCTCATCTTTGCGTGCGTTGTCTTCTTTTGTCTCGTTTTATCACCAAAAGGCTCATGCCAAATCTATCACAAAAGTTGTGGAACTGCTCTCTTTTCTGACGGTAAGCAGGTGCTGTAACGCTTCTGCTTTCTCGTTAACTCAGTTGTTGCTCGCAGGTTATGCTAACAATGTCATTGGTTCTGGTACGTAGTGTAATCATATCCTAATGGTCCGTTTAACCAGACATTCGATATCGTACAGTCAATACCCGTGAGTTCTTTTGCATGCTATGACAATTCATCACTAAAAATTCACAGTTCTGGAGCGTATATACGGCACAGATGCCATTACAGCGAACAATTACAGCAATACCCTTACCAGTGTGGCCTTTGCAGGTGTGTGCTTCAATTTTTTCGTAAATACGCGACTAATATCGCCCCAGGCACCGTGGTGGGTATGCTCGCCTTTGGCTACCTATCAGATAAAGTCGGGCGCAAGTTTGGAATGGCAAGTGAATTTAGACGCCAATCAGGCAGTTGATAACTCGTTTTGCCGGAACAGATGTCCGCAACTGGGATTGTTGCATTATTTTCTGGTCTTTCAGCTGCTTCGTCTGGTGCTAATCACAGCCTCGGTGGCATGCTCGCCATGCTCAGCGCATGCCGGTAACTATACACCTCTGACCCTCAGGCTTCTAATTCGAGCTACTATTATAGTTTCCTTCTTGGGATTGGCGTTGGCGCCGAATACCCCTGTGGTTCCGTATCTGCATCTGAACAATCAGAGGAGGAAGGCATTGCGACGAACGCGCAGCACAGATGGCTTGTCCTCGCAACGAGTGAGATCATGTTCTAAAATGTCCTCATCACCGAAAACCTGAAATACGCTACTCAGACAGCATGATTGATGTTGGTTTTGTTATTGGAGCTTTCGTACCATTGGTACTTTACTGGATGTTCGTGCCGCCATGTCGCTTCCACGGTCTTGTAACCCATGTCTAACAACACTTTCCAGATTCGGGGATAATCACCTCCGTGCCGTCTGGCGCCTCTCACTTGGACTTGGTGTGATTCCCGCTATTGCTGTCTTCTTTTGGCGTCTGCGCATGGAAGAGCCCACTCGTTACAAGCGCGATTCAATGAGAAATACCCGCATCCCATACCGACTAGTCATCAAAAGATATTGGCGTGGTCTGCTCGGCATTTCACTGTCATGGTTCATATATGACTTCATCACGTATGTCAACAACTCTTAAGCTACATCCTGGCTATTTGCTTACATACCTGCAGATACCCAGTACGCTCTTAGTGGTTTGCGGGATGCATCATCACTGATGGTTTCTATAGTTCGGACTTTATTCATCCACCATTACCAATGCGTATGTGTGATTTTTTCTTGACACGGATAGAGCCTGATCATTTTGGCAGCGTTACCGGCGGCAACGAGTCCCTTAGCGTCGTCTTTGGTTGGTCTGTTGTGATCAAGTAAGTTTCTGGCTTGTTCATGGTTCATACTCTTACTCACATGTCTTTCGCAGCCTTTTCTACATCCCAGGTTAGTTTATTCGACAGCATGACCCTTCAGATGCTCACCTTCCGCTCGCAGGAACTATTATCGGCGCCTTCTTCATTGATTTCATGGGACCCAAGGCTACTATGGTAAGTGGTATAAACCACCTGTGAAGTACGTTTCCAATTTATTTGTCAGATCACCGGCCTTCTCGCACAAGCGGTCATGGGCTTCATCATGAGTGGCCTTTATACCAAGTTGTCAAGCCACGTCGGTGCTTTTGCGGTATGCATCCTCGCTAGCCCGAAGATACTTGATACTGACCAGGACATTAGGTGGTGTACGGCATCTTCCTGAGTTTCGGGGAGTTTGGTGTGTATTATTGCGCGTACAACTTTCGTCGGTCGACTCATTTTCACCTAGGTCCTGGAAATTGCACCGGTGTATTGGCTGCAAAGACTGGGCCCACTGCTGTGCGTGGCCAATATTACGGTATTGCAGCTGCTGTTGGGAAAGTCGGCGCATTCATCGGAACTTGGGGTACGGGATGATCTATGCTTTTTTGTTCAACGGATCCACTGAGTGTTACCCCCCCCTTCAGTCTTCCCTCTCATCGTCGACGATTTTGGTGGTTCAAGCTCAGTCAAGGGTAACACTGGTCCATTCTGGATTGCCAGTGGTCTCGCCATCCTTAGTGCCCTTATCGTGTTCTTCCTTATAAAACCCCTCTCCCACGACGGTATGAAGGAGGAAGATGCCAAGGTGCGTGATTGATTGTTCTTCCTGGTGTTCGTGAGGTTTATGCTTCCCATCACGCAGTTCCGGGCATACCTTGAAGAGAACGGCTTCGACGTCTCATCCATGGGTCTCACCGAAGCTGAAACCGCGTCGACGTACGAGAAGGGCGAGAAGGGGGAAGAAGTGGATTCCGCGGTTAAGGTCGCCGTTTAATGAATGCATTCGCCCTTGATGATTTCACGTTTACGTTTGCCTACAATGTCTTGCTCAGCACGAACTGAATAGCCTAAGATATATAGTTTTGACAGACCTACATTGCAGTAATAATATGACCAGGTTGTTTGTTGAATACGATCTGCTCGCTGAAGGTAGCTTACCGTTCGGACTATAATTTTATTATACAGAAATCAATTGGGACGAAAGTATGTGGCTATGAAGTTTCCGCAGGAGATGTATTGGGTTTACAGCAACTATGGCGAGTCGTTTGGTAAAGATATAGATGCGATGCCATTATTGCTGCATCGGCTCTCCCGCTGCTTTCCCTGTCTTTGAAAGCTCATTCCTAGCAAGGTGCGAGTTGAGAACACGTATCACTAAGACGCAGAGAAATAGCGCACCGTAGCTGCACGCTGAACTCATCCTCAATGTCGTCATCGTCCCAATTATCCTCCCAAAGTTTATCCCCCGCTGATTTTGCAACGCCAGGCGCAGCGCCTCCCAAGTGCGCTATATCCGTATCAGAATCGGCCCAGTCTAGCATACAAACAATGTGGTTAGCACGCATCGATGATAGTATTCGGGATGATCACCTGCGACTTCAAACTCTTCGAACTCATCGTCTTCTTCGAGGACCCCCAAGTGCGGTTGAGTGTCTTCCTCCTTGGGTTTCTCTGACACTTTGTCTGTGGGTTTTGACGTGGATGCTGATGAGGACATGCTGGCGAGATGACGGGACCGATGTAGGACGCGTTGAGTTTGGGCCGCGTCAGTGTGAGTGTCACGCCCGTGGGAAAAAAAAGTGATATTCTGTCAAAGTCCACTCTCCAGAGTCTAGACGGTCTCAGCGTTCTTTCCGACGAACTAAGTTAACGTGTGTAGCGTACGATACATAAATACAATAAAGATAGCGTACAAAAGATAGCTGACCGTATAATTATCACCCTGTGACCCGAAGTCCATATTGTGCAGTCCGCATGACAGTGGGAAGTTCGTCTGCCACCTCTAAATTATCAGGCTCTAACTCGGAGAGATCGCTTTCGTCGGTGACGTCCGAACGAGATAACGAATGTGTGGTCGTACGGTGATTGTGATGAGTGTCGGGGGGAGTGCAAGGAAGTTTTGGGGCCCGCGGTGTGATGATGCATACTTCAGGGACACGGGTCCTAGGTGGAATCCTGGGTGGAATTCGGATCGTAAGCCTCGGGTTGTCCGTCGCTATCCCCGGGGGGGATGTAGTACTGATGTCGATGTCTTCCCGACGTTTGCTCTTCGGATTCCGAGGACGGTCAGACGGAGTGCCCGAGGCTTTGGTATTCCGCTTTGAAACGGGCTTCCCAGAATTCGGGTTTTTTGTCTTTGCTTTCTTCTTAGGAAGACCTGTCTCTTCTGCACCCTCCAAGGGAGCGGCGCCTTGCTCGCGTTTCCGCTTTCTCTCCAATGCAGCTTCCTTGCCGGCAGCCTCTTTCGTGATTTCTTCCATTAAGATCTCCCCGAAACTCTGAGCATCTCCTTGTAACCATGCATCAAAGACGCCTTCCCATTCTCGCGCCGGGCCCGGAAAATCAAAATTCAAATAGATGGACTTGATGGGGGAGTCTTCCGCCGATGCGGTTGAACCCTTTCCGGGGGAAGGTGACGGCGTCGCAAGACCTGTGGACCCGGATACTGTATCCCTAGATCCTCGGGCGCGTACCGCTTTTGAGAATTCGCGCACCATGCGTTTTGTGCCTGGAACCCTCAAACTTGTGCCAACAACAAGCAGAGCATCCGCACCGCTCCATCCCTTGCCTTTGGATCCCCCAACAAGGTCTCTCCTCACGACTTCGCCCACGCCCTCCCCATCTTTGTGCAGCTCGTTATAAAGAACCACGCTGGGTCGCAACTTTCCGACGCCTCGAGCACGCTTTCCGACGAGTTGACGTGTTTCCTCCATTTGCGTACATTCGGGACAATAAGGAGGTGTTCCTGACGTGAGCGAAGACACGTGGTTCTCGAGTGGGAATGTGTGCATGCATGTTTGACAATGGACCGTCTGCAGAGTTCCATGCAAGGGAATGCAACGAGGAACTTCGAGAGCAGGAGACGCATATCTTGATCCAGGTGTGCTGTCTGGCGTACAAGAAGTATTACTGGACGTCGCAGGTTGATCAGCGATAGGAGGCCCAGTTGATTTCGGCTTAGATCTAGGTCTCGCTCGTCTCTTATCGAACTCCGGGACACCAAAGGAAAGGCCAGATTTCAGCTCGATAGCATCGATATTTTGAGTGTAGACACGCAAAAGCCTACCCCGCTCATCAAGTGATCGGAGTGCTTGATGAAACAACGTGGGGCTGGCTGCTTGCGAGAGCTCGGATAATTGCGCTATCATTTGGCAAAATAGCGATGTCGTGTGTTCATTCTATTGAACGTGTGTAAGCCCGTCATCCATGACTATAGGGCGAATACACCATGCGGCAGAGCACGGGTGGCAAAAATGGGGTGATATAAATGTTCGCGCGAAATCCAAGGGAATCGAGCCAGACAGACGAGGAGAAAATTTACTCACGTTGAACACTGACGCATCAAACAAGTCTCTTCCTGAAGTTAGCGCTTCTTTCGGGTTGTCTCGTTTCAACGTCTGAAAGAGGCCTGACTCTGAACGAAAATCAGGAATTCCAGCCGAAACAGAGATGCCAGCACCTAGTGAAAGGGTCAGTCCAATCAGGGCGACATTGTCTGAAAATTCCGATGGTTGGAAACGCACCACACACGATCACCAGCCGCTTGGCTTTTAGAATGGCCTTGATAGCTTTTCGCAGGTGCAAGCTGGGGGTTTCTGAGCGCACCAAAAAAGAGGGAATTGAAGGAGGAGGGGAACTTTCCTCCAACGGTACAAAGAGGGTCATATCCTGCGGCCGATGTGATGGTAAGGAGCAGGGATGTGACGCGATTGAAAAGCAAGGGGGGAATTATTCCCAACCAGGTTATCCCGGCCAGCAAGCGGTGGCGCGGGAACTTCCTGTACTTGAGTGGCACTTAAAAGTTAACGTTGCCACTTGGCCTGCTTTCTGATTTCTAAGTATTTACAACCATGATACGTGACGCCAGGACCTTATGTGTTGCTCAATATTGGCGCGGATATGACTCTAACGGTCGTCGTATGCCACTCCACTGGGCTCTTTTCGCGATCTCAAATGCAGATCCCGACTCGATCAAAGCAAGCAGCTCCGGACAAGAGCACGCAGATCAAGTAGATCACTGGGGGACTTGTTTTCAAGCAATTGGTAACATCGACACGTTTACCTATTCTTGCACCGAAGATGAGTGCATGGAAATTCTTGCCGAAGGTTACCGTGGTTGCCTGTTAGTCGGAAACATCGATTCGTTCTCTCCGGATGTGGACACGTTACTTCAACGAGTGACTGTTTGGAGAGGCCGAGAAGACTGGAATTGTCAGAACTGGGTGCTTGGTGCGCTCGAGAGGCTCAAGGCTTGCAATTATGTTGCGAGTAACGTAACAGCCGATGGCGTTCGGAACGAGCTGGAGGATATCCTCAAGAATTGGAAAGAATGACCGAGATTCTGCGTTGCGATCCCTTGCGGTTATGGTATATTGTCTTGTCCGCTCTTTGCATTACAGTTACTCACGATATCTCGAAGACCAAATCGTCGTTGCCCGTTGTAAATCGTTAATGTAAGTATAATTTGTGATGACGAGATGAGAGCTCTGACATGATTCACAGATGACCGTATTATTGCATACAAAGAAACTCCGTGGAAATAGATCTGATGTACGAAGTGTCTGCAAAACCAGCTGTATATGAGTGTGGCGGGCTTACATATCGGCTGCAAATATGTTTTCATGATTCATTGTTCTGCTTGACTATTGTGGAAGAAGTTCAGAGAACGACAGCCGAGTTTACTATGTATTTCGGATGAAAGAAACACGGCCGTCGTTCTTTGCCGTCGTTCTTTATCAGTCGCTGTGTGCGACATGCGTAGTGGTCCGTGAACCACACGAGTGTAGACATGTGTTGCTGAATATGAAAGCTTCTGTGCAGCTTTCGAGGTATGTTGGATACGGCCATTCAATAGTCAGAAGATGGCCTATAAATCCCAATGATTTTGTGAGCTCAACCTTACCGATGTGTGCAGTGTTCAACTGACTAGCCGGGCATCTTCTGTTATGACCAAGATACCGCTCACGAAATCTCTTTGCGTCCACACATAAAGCTGTACCACAATCGCCAAGTTTCAATGGTTGTTCAAGAAGTCAGTCAGACTGGTAAAGCAGGTATGTCAATGGGTTCATGAGATTATTTGTGGAATCACAGGAGGATTGTAAAGATATTGCAAATCATCAGTTAGTGCATTCATGCAAAACTTTGGTACCTACCCGACGCTCTGGCTTTACTGTGCAGGAACGCCCGAGACCGATATTCACGTGCCGCATGCGTCTCCTCGGAATACAATACTTCGACAACATTCAATGTTGACCAAACAGTGTCTCCTATCATCACATCAATTATGATCTGCCGGCCGAGGGTTTTTACGAATCTGACTGGTTTTCTGTTTTCAAAATCCAATGTGTCTTTGAGACTATATGGAAGACAATACGAGCTAATCTAAGGGACCCGGGAGGGAGCGTACTCCATCAGTCCACTGTTCCCGCCGGCCGTTTTAGACATGCGGTCTATCAAAGGAGAGGCGACTTTTAAGGTACGCGCAGTGTGAAGAAGCTGAGTAATATGGGACCGACTGAACGTGTACTAAGAGTTCTACATAGCTTTAAGGCCCCCAACCTAATCCTTGACGAAACTCTCTGTCGCACTTCAATTAATTGATGCAGTCAGCTTAACCTTTTGACCCAGTCTTCCGACATGACGTTACTACGCAGTAGCTACTTCCTGGGGGATTCAATTGACTCTAGCTAAGTGGGGCAAGGCTTCTGCGTTCTCCCTCATTAAAATTAGCTATACTCGGATAGGCCGATGAAATCGCTGACGAACCCAGTGCAGATAACAACAGCAAAAATAGCATGGGCCTGAGTAGCAGAGGATATAAATGCAAAAGTCTATGTACACCTATCACGAGACCTACCTGTCTACATGACGGCCCATTATCTGAGTGAAACACGAGGTGGACGAGATAAAAGAGTAGATAGCATAGACGGAAGATACAAAAACAAACTCGCTGATAGACACAGCAATAATGTCACAACAAGCGCGAAAATTGAGTACGCAAAAGCATGGAAAGAACTAAAAATGCGACAAGCCCTCCTAGACGACGAAAGATGATTCCTGCGGGGGGTTGTAATGGTCCGTGTATATTGATCCAAGCGAAACCAGGCGAGGACCACGGCATGGACAGAGATAGGTGGAGGGACAGGTGATGAAGTACGGTATAGGACGAGGAGCAAAGGAAATCAGCACAGAATCAGTTATGAATGCACCGGTATGATCGGTGTGCCTTCCGTCATACAGGCCGCGCTACAGGCCGCGTTGGGTGTTGACGGTGGTGCTTGGGCGATTTTCCGCAAGATCTACAAGAACCGAAATCAGCGATACCGCACGCAAAACGGTTACTGGGGGGGCCAAAATTCTTTGCTCACCTGAAGATAACACTCCGTGGATTGTACGCCATTCAATGCCCACTTTCCGTCAATGATGATGGAGGGCACTCCGCTCACACCACTCGCGCGAGCAGCGTCGATCATTTTATCCACGCAGCCTTTGCAATCGGTATCTTGCAAGAAAGTAGTAGCCTAGGTGATGCAGATTCCTGTGTCATGGCGACTGGTAATTGAGTTCGATATTAGACCACACCTCTGTCTTATCCATCAAGCCAACTTTCTCCGCAGCTTCGGCAAGGAACTCGATATCACTAATATCCTTGCAGTCGGCGAACACAGCTTCGAATACAATATCGTTGAGTTTTCCTTGCATCTCCTGTCCGCCGACTTGATAAGCTTTTACAGCGAGTCTGTGTGCGAGGATAGACCGGGCCACGATCCCATCTTCCGCCCTATATCACCGAACGTTAGATGAAACACTGAGCAACTGCCGAAAATGCTCACAGCCGTAGACCAGCCTTCTGAGCCAATTCCTCGACTGCTTTCCATTTCGCCTCCGCTTGCTCTTTACCAAACTTCCGAGCGAGATATTCCCGACGATTGGGCAACTTTCCCCCATTCACCTTAGCTTGCTCGGCTTGTGATGATTGGCACAGGAGGGCAAATGGGCGGAACTCCACGTCGAATCGTACATTCAAGTCGTGACATCCGGCGATAGCATCTCGCAAAGACTTGTTCCCGATGTAGCAAAAGCTACAAATCTGCCAAGTGCCACAGAACGATGAGCCATGGGAAAAATAGAATGCGGAAGGAAAATAAGAATGCGGACGTACATAGTCCGAGATGAAGATTATTTTAATAGTGCGCTGAGGTTCAGGGGATGGAGTAGAGTCTGGATCGGACATCCTTGTGGTTTAGGAACGAATAGTCCGCTCTACGGTGAAGCGGACACGATCACTGAGTGAGGAGACAGGCTAGGTGAGAACCACGGAGGATGTGGCTGAAGTAGAAATTGCAGAAGGAAGATTTGGGAATAATGTGACTGTCGCCGGCGTCGAAGGGTTGAAATAAAAAGGCAGAAGGGAAGGTGAGTTGGCTGAGAAAGCCCGGAGGGTACGGACAGCAGATATACTGGAAAGTGTGTAAGCTGGCGAGTGTCGGCACAAAATCTAATCCATTAGCAATACGGAGCGTGACAGCATCTGTCAGCATCAAGCAAGACCGTGACATCCTCGTGACATTCCCTAATTGGAAATTCACTCTGGGAGCTATTTTACACAAGTCTAATTGGTCACCGTATTGAAGCCATGCACTACTATGAAAGCACACTGCAGACGACATTAAATACTGTGTACGTAAATGCGACTCATGCCTGCCGCGGAGTTCAATTATCAGATCATGGAACGCAAATGGAACGAGGACTATCGATTCTAGTCAAGCCAAAAAAAAAATACATGGAATGATGTAGTTGTCCAAGTTGAGTAAAGCATGAAAGAAATCTAGAAGATCGAGTTTATGACATCACTACCGATGGCAGCACCTGTATAGGGACGGTTAGATGCCATCAAGGTAAATGAAACGATGCAGACGAACCTGCCCCGAATCCAAGGCCACCAGCAGCTGACTGTGCCATCTGAAGAGCGTCATATTAATAAAGATTTATCGACAACATCTGCACGACCGGACACCTACCATAGTGCCAAGACCGCCGAAACGACCTTTCTTTGGAGGCTGCTGAGGAATTGGCTGAGCCACTGGAGGATTTCCAGAATATGAATTATCATAAGTGGGGCCTGAAGGTGGTGGCATATAACCACCGGCTGGAGGACCAGACGGCGGCGGATAATGTGGCTGCAAAGACTGTGGGGAAGAATACTGAGGAGGACCCGGAGGAGTCGAATACTTGGGTTCAGTCAAACCATACTTTGAATCCAGTGATGTTCTTGAGTTGGGAAATTCAGAGAAAGATAAGGGAGAGACAGATCTCGGAGGAAGTTTCTCCACGTATACGGACGGGAAAAGGCCCTCCTTCCCCGCCTTATTTCGGCCTGTCCACCAATCCGCATTGGTCTCTTTCACGATCTCTATGATTTCTCCGGCGTGAAACGATACATCATTTGGATCCTGCTATGGGTTGAGCAAATCCATAGCACGTATGTGCAGATGGGATATACCTCGCTCGTCCACTCCCATTTCGCACGAGCTTCCGCCTTGGACGACATACCAGGGTTACTGCTGTGGTTTTTCAAACTCTGAGCTGGCACTGGAGACATTCTAAGCCGCTGAGTTTGCTGTGTGAGGGATACTATCGATCCCATTCCTTGGCTAGGAAGCTTGGCTAGGATATCGCGACCATCCGATTGGGATATCCTATTGTGAGACATTAACAAGTCAACATTTTGCCTGGTCTGAGAGATTATATGGTCCAGAAGAGTAAGATCAGACATCCTGAGAGTCAACTGAAAGTGATAGACGTGACTGAAGAGGTTTGTGCCACAGGCCACCGCGAATGCTATATTTGGCATCTATGCACGCGATCTGCACGTGTTTGTGATAATTAGAAGGCCTTTCTCAGCCTCACATACATATATGGTATAGTACGTCCCCTGATAATCAACCCAAGATCTCGCTTCAAAAATCATAGACGGTTCTGCGAATCTCTCTGAAGCGTTGGTCGAATAGTCCGGGGATATTGAGCTGCCCTGGAGTCGGAGCGATTGCGGGGTCGAACGCGCCTCCGAGAGGCGAAGCGAGACACGACCACTTCCTTGCTTCGAGGCACGCACGATTCGGGTATGGATCCGCGAAGGCTTTCTTGAGCCCTTCCCACCCCAGTACCCCATGACTGTTCTCGAGAGGTGCGCAACCGGATACCTCGAGAACCATGACTTCTTTGACATCGGACGTGCCGATGGACAACAATGTGATTTCGTGCTCCCAAGCATCCTGTAAAAATGCTTCGTCTCCACAGACACTGTCATAAGTTACTTGAACCACTTACGCCAAAGTCGTATTCATAGAAGCAGCCCCCTAGGGTTCCGTTGCTGGTGGTAACATCTTTGCGATATCTCCCACTCTCTTCCCATACGTCCTTGAGCTTGACCGTTCTCTCATCAAAGACAACGTAGTTCGGTCCCTCTCCTTCGTCATCCCGCCCCATCATGTCCATATCTTCTATTGATATAATCTTGTTTCTACCCCCTTCAAGCGGGATGTGGAAAGTGAATATGTGGAGGTGCTCGTTCTGCCACGAGAAGACGTGCTGGATCGCGGCGTGAAACTTCTGAAACGTCCATGACGCTGGGATGGAAAATGTCCTCGAAATATATGGGTCTCGAGAGTCAAGCAGGTCGACTTTGAAGACGTAAGTTTGGATGGGCATCTTGTGGATTGATATCTGCTTAGTGTCAGATGAGCTCATATATAAGCTTGGAGTGGCACTGATACACGTGAAGAAAGGCTGTTTGATTTTTACGTTGTCAAACCCCGCAGGAGGTGATCCGCGGGGAAAGTACATCCCATCTCGGAATGGGCAGCGTGTTCGGTAATCTATTGGCTAGTAGCATTTCACTTGTTCATTGTTTCGCACATACATGGTGTTCCGGAAGGTGTGGAAATGGTGTACACTGCCTGTATTTACTGAATCATATTCTCATCCCAATATTAACGTGCACCGCCTTGACATTTGTGTAGCTACCGGCCAGGTGAGACTTGCAGCGTCGATCAGAAAATGAAAATAACTCACTTTTCAAGAGCGTACTCCCCCAAGTCTCTACCAATTCCAGACTGCTTGAATCCACCGAACGGCAATCCAATATCTGGGTAATTGCTGAAGTTTACCTACACCCCTGGTTGTCAGATGTACACGCGGAAATAATATCTCCCACTAACCCACGCGGTGCCTGCTTCGACATCACCCACAACACGCATTGCTCTATCGATGTCCTTCGTGAAAACTGAACAAGCAAGTCCATACGCGGTGTTGTTTGCTTGCTCAATTACCTCTTTGAAAGTGTGAAGAAACTGTTATTATGCGAGCATGAAAGATAACGAACGAACCCTCCTCAGTGGTGAACTTGATAACCACAGCTACAGGTCCAAATATTTCCTCCTGGACGATTTTCATATCGGGCTTACAACTCGTGAATATAGTGGGCTGAATGAAGTAGCCTTCTGTGCCATGCTGCTTGCCGCCAAGATGGAGAGTTGCACCTTCTGTCTGACCAGATTTGATGTAGCCCATGACGCGCTTAAATCGGAGTATAGGTGTCTGATTGAGATCATCTCTTGCATGGCACTCACCTCGAACTGAATCCCAGATACAAGAGGACCCTGGAAAGTGTCTGGCGAAAATGGGTCACCCAAAGGGAGGTGCCGAGCGCTCTCCGTAAACTTTTGTAGGAAGTCATCATAAATGCCTGCTTGCACATAGATACGCGACCCTGCAATGCAGACCTCCCCTTGGTTCATGCTTCGCGACGTTCAGACACCGGTTGACGGAGAACCAGAAAACGTACAAAATGCCGTTAATGGACCACTTGACAGCTTGTTCGAGGTCCGCATCGTCGAAAATTACGTTTGGACTCTTTCCACCAAGCTCGAGGCTGATTTTCTTGAGGTTGCTTCTTGCGGCTGCTTCCATGATCTTCCGACCCGTAGCAGTGCTGCCAGTGAATGCCACCTTGTCGATTTTCATGCTTTCACTGATCGCCTGACCTGCAGTGTTTCCATAGCCGGACACAATGTTGACTACTCCGGGTGGGAAACCGGCTTCTTGGATCAGCGTACAGAAGAACAACGCAGAGAGAGGGGTAAGCTCGGAAGGCTTCACCACAACAGTGTTTCCGCAAGCGAGTGCGGGGGCAAGTTTCGTGATGACATTAACCACTAGACAAATGAGTGAATGTAGAATAGCTTCATAAGCCTGGATACTAACAGGGAAAGTTCCATGGAACGATTGCGCCCTGGTCAGATGCTCATGAACATTGAGTGTATTTTGAATTCATGACTTCTACTCACGACGACTCCAATAGGTTCGTGGCGAGTAAAACCAATCTTGTCAGGGGTTGTCTAAAATCATCAATAGAGTAGACTCGTTGTGATTGTCGATGAACATACCTGAATGCTCTTTCCTTGTATCTTGTCCGCCCATCCAGCATAGTACCGTAGAATTGAGACCGCAGTTGGTATATCCATCATTTTGGCTGCATAGAACGTCTTGCCTAGCAGAAGGGATCAATGAAACCGCAGCAATGAGGAACGACTGACTTACCGACGTTAAGGGCCTCGAGAGCAGCGAGGTGGTCAGTGTTGGCTTCGATGAGATCAGCGAGCTTATGAAGCAGTTTGCTTCTCTCTGCTCCTGGCACCCTCAATCCCCACCGTCCCTTGTATGCTGTTCTTGCTGCTTGTGTTGCAACCTCAATATCTTCGCGAGTTCCAACTGAAACTTGAGTAATAATCTTGCCAGTGGCTAACCAACCCTTCATCAAAATTATGAACAGCTGTATGCTCAAAGAGTCGTACTCGGATTGATCACACTAAGAATTCACTGGTTAGAATCATTGCGGTTATGCTGATGGACTTGAACATGCGCACTCGATAGTTCCCTTATGAATGGGGTCGATAAACTCGCCATTGATGAACAGTTGTGTGGGGAAGGTAACAGCACCGTTGTAAACGGGTGTGTCGAATTGGTAAGTGAAAGTGGAAGACATTGAGGAGGCTGAACTGGGCGTCTTGTCAAAGTCGCCAGTGTGTCTTAAATGGAGCAAGGGTCAAATATACCCCTGAGACTTCTGATCACGATCGGGGTCACCGGTGCCGTACCCATTGCTTATCATGGATTGGGGAAGGTGAAACAGAGCATCCGGGGTAACTGAAATTGGGCGTAGCGAGCGTGCTCATGTGGTTAGAAAACTCGAGTTTGTATCTGCATCCGTACAATGAGAGGTATAGCTCTAAGGTACAACTGGACTTCTCGGCTGCTCTGTTATGATGACGTCAGAACTTGACAGCTGCCAGATCGCTCCTTGAAAGCAAAGCGCGAGGGCCTTGAGGCAGTATACTCAGGGTGCAACTGAGTATGGTTAGATCTGGCTAAATGTGAAACTCACTCGCCATGGTGCACTCAGCTGCGTTCCCGCTATTCAGAATGCCTATCGATGCACGCTTACCGAGTGAAACTGCAAAGGTCAACTCGGACTCGGAGTGCACTGGAGGCAGTGCATGTTGCATATGCCGAGGTCGCCGCTGATGCAACGCTCAGATCGGATGCCACTCTTTCAGATTTAGAGGTCACCTGCTCGGGAGGAAAGCGCATATGCGACATTGAAACAAGGCTTTTGACACTACTTACTATGTTGAGTTATTTGTCTTTGTCGTCCAGTGGTAATTAGCGCTAGGGCTCTGAAAAACTATGTCAGAGGTTTATGGCATGTTTTTAACTCCGACTTTAGATCCGACGGTTTTTAACACGTGTTAAAAACTGTTTTTGACAATGACGGAAATGGATTTTTGGGCGCAGACAGAGAGTCGTTCTTTGCTATAGCAGGGTGTTTCGAACCCAGTCAAAGCCATGGCATTAGAGTCACGGAAAATTGAACGCCCATTGCACAAGTCCAGAGACATCTGACCCACTACACATTCTAGGAGCACCACTGGCAACACCGAGCGGGCGTCGGATTTGTCAACTCTCAGATCCAACATGTATCATCGTGTACCGTGCTCTGAGCTCTCGAGCGCAACGCAATTTTACATGTATGTATTTCTTCATGCTATGGCTTGTTAATATGCGATGTTCGAGACTCCCAGTAATTCATCAGAGGTCCTACGAGCCACACCCTGAATGGTATATCGAGTTGAAACTTTATCGTTGAGGTGGCTTTATTGTCTTAATCATTCTCCCCTGACGAGCAGACTCCGCTAGTTAATGGGAAACATTATGGCTTTTCCTAACCTTGTCACCACCCCAGTGCCCCACCGCCGAAACAGAACGGGCGCGACTCGGACGTGTTTCCAGAGCGTTTCAACAACGTTGCACCCGAAATCACTGAAGCGGGCCCCTGCCAAGTCGAGTTGGCATGCATGGGCGCGATTCCTGCTTGCTTGAAGGACAGGTCTCGATTTTCCCTGGTTTACTGCATGGCACTGTAATCTCTTACAGACAAAGCGGGAAGCATCTCCATCCTACGACTCGAAAGTACTCGCATCTTATTCTCTACAACGCTAACACTTCACACCAGAGGAGTAGGTATCCGCGAAAGATGAAAGCACATATATGCGTATCATGTATGCATTGACCCTTCTTGTTATATTCGCCTCTGTCACCAAGAAGACAGGTAGCATACATCGAAAGATTGCGGCCAAAGCAACATCAATGATGCCCGATGGTTCGGATAAGTACACCTGACCCACTATCGAGTACCAAAACACCACAGAAGCCGTACGCGACAGTGCCACCATTGCAGCCTTACTAAATGAAACACGCCTCATCCAGACTACCATGTAAGTTCACCATGGCTGACCAAATACTGACGTGAAGAAGTGTTGAAAAGAGTCTAGGCACACAAAAGGGAAGAGGAGCAGCTGAACCATAAGGAATGGTTATGGTGTGGGTGATTCGTACTCGATAAGGTAGCACATTTCTGGCACTCGCTGAAACAGCGAATTATCCACGCTGAATGAAGAAAGGGGATGATTGGGTGGTACGAAGAGCCCTAGCTAGCGCCATGGTCGGTGGATGGAAACAGTGAGCAGACTACCGGCACTTCAAGGAATTCGTGCATCAATTCTGCCATTCTCGGGCCCGGACTCTTGCTTCGTCACGGCAAAAATTAAGATCGTGACATCGAACAAAAATCCTTTCTGTATTTGTACACGGACTGCCGGAACCACAGCGATATAGATAACCTTCTGCACCCCAAGTGGCTTCGTCATGCCAAGACCCTGCTCTGACTGTGTGCTTGTGTCTGCTGTGCATTGGAAAATGTAAACATGTCCAGTGTAATAATAAAAGGAGTCGGAAATTGGTTGGTTAGAGGAGTTCGGGATATAGAAGCAGTGACCTTCCAACCCCGATGAGCTGAGTGTATCATATCTCTTGACTCACAAAGGAGCATCGCGAGGTGACTTGGGGAAAGGGAAGAGACGCGCAGCACCGGTTGGTTTTTGAAACCGACGACCAGCCACTTGTCTTTTCTGGAACTATCTACAACCCAGCGTCGCCCGCAACGCCTGGACCCACACCCGGCGATTGATAGTGTCAGTAGTGGCCAAGAATCCCCTGATGGTAAAAGAGTGTGAACCAACAATTCCATGAGGTATCCTGCTGCTGCTGGGCCTGGTATTAGGAGAAAGGTGCGTAAACAATGTCTACGTTCCTCGTCGTTCTGTAGGCTACAACACTCATTCAACTTCTTGCATGGATGTCGATGTCGAGTGGGTATGCAGTAGATGAATTCGCTGTAGTGTTTGAAGGGTAAGAAGACAAAAATGTGCTGGAGGAGATCGTCATCCGAGTATGATGCTGCCTTGTGAGCGAGCGCTTGCAGGCAAGTTGGATCTTCGATCCTGGCCAACAACTGTGCATGGAAGCATACCCTCCACATAAGCCCTAACTTTTTTTGCATTCCAGTATGCTAGCCGAGCGGAATATCTTTCAAACCAATGATCTAGTTGACGTTGGCATTCACAGGAACCTGTTCCCTGATCAGATGCTCATGAGCTTTTAGTGTATTTTGAATTCATGACTTCTACTCACGATGCCTCCAATAGGTTCGTGGCGAGTAAAACCAATATTGTCAGGGGTTGTCTAAAATCGCCAATAAAGTCGACTCATAATTGTCGATAAACATACCCGAATGCTCTTTCCTTGTATCTTGTCCGCCCAGTGACATCCAGCATAGTACCGTAGAATCGAGACCGTAGTTAGTGTATCTATCATTTTGGATCGAACGTCCTACCTAGCGGAAGGGATCGATGAAACCACAGCAACGAGGAACGACTGACTTACCGACGTTAAGGGCCTCGAGAGCAGCGAGCTTATGAAGCAGTTTGCTTCTCTCTGCTCTGGGCACCCTATCGCGACACCATCAAATACTAACCTAATTGAAAATAGGGCGTGTGCTAGATAAAGCCAAGGAGGTTAGCTGCAGCTAATGAGCACTATGTTGATGCCGTTCTTAGAGCATAACATTGAGTCCACGATTCATTTCAGGACACGAAAAGTAGTAATTCGAAAGTCGTGCATATCGTCGACGTAGAGCGGTTCCACTCAGACCTACAAAACTGAGCACATCAGTAGGGCTTTACTATTCAGAATGCCTACCGAAGCACGCCTACCCCCTAATACGCGAAGTGAAGCTGCACACGAATCATGAGTGAAAACCTTCCCACGTCTGATGGTGCACAGGTTAACTCATAGGAGTGCACTGCACTGGAGAAAGTGCTGTATATGTCGAGGCCGACACTGATACACGCTCGGATCAATCAATAAATTTTTCGGATTTAAAGAGCGCATGAAGTAATTTCTGTAAACACTTTAGGTTAATGAGTGAAATATATGAGCTGCACGAGTCTATGAGAAGTATTAAAGCTTCCCATGACACTACGTCACTTGATGATAAGTGAGGACATGGTAAGAGTACTCGGAGTTGCTGTAGGGGGTACTGCACCCGAATTATTGCATTCTCAAGAGGTCGAAACTCTCCAAAGATAACCAAAGTCCAATTGACGCCGATACGGACGAAGCTGGGGAAACTGAAGCGCAGTTTCATATGAAATTGGGATAAGTTACATTCCCACTTTCTGGTTGTCCACGACAACCTAGATTAGCTGGTTAACGTTCTGAGAGTTGGAAACGTTGGCTTTGGAGCACAGGTTGGTGAAGAGAGACGCGATTCACAGGATAAAAAGATACGCCACTAATCTGAAGAGGCAGAGCCCTGAATTGGTATTATTTGGCTGTGGCATGGCATAATCAGCATTATAATTTGTTACCCTCGCATCACCATCATTCCTACGTACTACTTATCTTTCTCCTTCTTCCTCGTTCTGCACGGTCAGGCAAGGTCTTACAATCCGTAAATCTTTCTTGTTTGCTACATTTCTTTGAACAACAATGTCGAGGGTACGTGCATCCAAACCGTAACTGCGATCACGAGCAAGAACTCACCACATTCCTGCATTCACAGGCACAATTCTTGAGGGAGTACAAGCTTGTCGTTGTCGGTGGAGGTGGTGAGTGCCCTGCAGAAATTGCAAAGAACTGCGTCTCATAGCGTTTCTCCCAACCAGGTGTCGGCAAATCTGCACTCACCATCCAATTCATCCAAGGTCAATTCGTCGACGAATACGACCCAACAATCGAGGGTACGATAATTCCTCCTTCATTCCGGTCCTTCGCTGAATAGTGCCATAGATTCGTACCGCAAACAATGCGTCATCGACGAGGAGGTTGCATTGCTTGACGTCCTCGACACGGCTGGTCAGGAAGAATATGGGTAAGTGATATCCTACTGCCGATGGTCCTTGTTGCTCACTCCCGACAGGGCTATGCGCGAGCAGTACATGCGCACCGGCGAAGGCTTTCTCCTTGTTTACTCTATCACTTCCCGCGATTCTTTCGAGGAAATTAGCACCTTCCACCAGCAAATTCTTCGTGTCAAGGATCAAGATTCGTTCCCTGTCATCGTCGTGGCCAACAAGTGTGATCTTGAGTACGAACGACAAGTCGGAATGAATGGCAAGTCATGCTTCATTTTTTTGAACGCACGTTTTCTTAATAATGAACAGAGGGCCGCGACCTTGCAAAGCACTTCCGATGCAAGTTCATTGAGACGTCGGCGAAGCAGCGCATCAACGTTGATGAGGCGTTCAGCAACCTCGTCCGCGAGATTAGAAAGTATAACAAAGTAATATCCTCTTTCTTGTTCCGAGAACGTTATTCACACACTTCACTTTCGCAGGAGCAACAAACAGGTAGACCTGTGATGGCCAGCTCTGGTGCTGGCGGGCCTGGTGTCTACAGTGGCAAAGGGGACGTTAATGAGGGTGACCATGGCGGATGCTGTGGTGGTTGCGTAGTCGTATGAGAACCTCTGTTCACGGTACCAATCTGTCTTTCCATCCTCTCGGACACTCGGGATTTTCTTCTACACCTGGCGTTCCATGCTGGTTTTTGGCTTCCTTATCGATCCTGTATGCCCTTCTTCAGCTTCGTCACTCTCATTAGGCCCATTTGTCATGAAAGTTGTATATATAGTTATGGTTATGGATCACAATCCTTGGATGCTCATGCAACTGTTTTAATCGAAGACCAAAGCGGAACAAAGTACATAGCATTCAAATGCCATGGGATGGATCTTTTTCTATCACTAATCCCATCGAATTCTCAGCTCTCGACACATCAATCCCAGTGAGAACTACTTACCCGGAGGTCGTGTCACGTCTTCCTCATTCACCGCCCGTATAGAGTCAATGCCAAGGTCATACGAACCTGAAACGCCACTATTTCCCCCAAGTAACGATATGCCGACTGTCCGTATCCGCTCGCGCATCATCTCAATCTGATGCTGCACCAATTCGCCGGTATTCGTCAGAATAAAGTTCTCAAACGGTATCTTAATAAGACGTCACCATCAGTCGCCGCGCAAATATCAGAGATGTGTGCATAGGACATACGAATACATCTTCCCAGCCACCATCGTTGCGCTGAAAGTAGAGCCTATGCTGCCACAAGTCCGTCGTGATCGGCCCATCGGTCTGTAAGTTCACAAAGTAGGAGTTGCGCATCCGTGGATCACCACCGAGGCGTAGCCTCAGGGCAAGGAACTGGTGATTCGAGACGTCGTCGACCATCTCACCAAAGAGTGTTGGGCGTGGCTAGCATGGAGGTCGAGTGAAGCGGGTGCAAAAGCAACAATGTAGCTCGAAGGGGCATTTACCTTGGACCTAAAACCAGCATACCCGCCTCTGATTCGCCCTTGCAGTTCTGGCTTAACCTGGAGTCTCATCTCACCCCAGAACCGACCTGTAGCTGGGCTCTCGCTGCCTTTGTTACGCTCCGGGGACGTGTCAAGTTCGAGGTGGACGCTGGATGTACCACCGATATCTGCGTCACAGCCGGTCGCAAACTGGTCGATATCCTGCTGAGAGTTCATCCTAAAGAGTGTTAAAGGTGCTCTTGAAGGCGCATCCGCGCCTTCCATGCGAAGTACTGTGTATTTAGTATGTCAGTGGTGTGGTTAATGTGCGACGTTGAAACAAGCGTACTTTTGACACTACTATCTCTGAGCAGCTTCGTTGACCTGCCCAGATAGGTTGTCCAGTTGGATAGCGCCATGATCAACGGATTGTGGCTGGAAATGAGAGCAGACTGTAGTGAGTCCGAAGTCGTGACCACTGGCAGTGAGCACTTCAAATTCCGAGTCGTAATGTACATCATTTCTGCCATATTGGGCAGTTCACTTGCTCGTCACGGCAAAAATTGGAATACATGGGACTACAAAGAACAAACAAGTCACTCGGCTCATGTCACTGGTCCGAACCGAGGAATAACCTTGAATGGTTTGAAAATGTTACAATGCGTATCATCGGAATCGCCTCCAGACCCGGCCTATCAGAGAAATACTTATGTTATGTGACACTTCAGCTGGAGCGAAGTTTTGCGCTCCGATTCCTGAAACGACTCGTATTCGTCATAAACACACATTATGACCTCTGCTGAATCCTGATACATACGCGACATATAGTTTGTTGGATTTTGGCAATTGAAGTTTACCGGCGCGAGCTCGACACTTAGTAATATCGCGCTGACTCGGAAAAACCGGCATATTCATTACAGTATATAAGGAGTGTGGATCCATCTACCATTCTCTCATGGCTGGTGGTCTCGCCAAAGACTGTTGGGCGTGGCTAGCATGGACGTTGAGTGAGGCATCTCCCCAATAGTGATCACAGAACGTCTGGATGTTCAAGAAGAAAATATTCAGCGAGAAGTTTTTCGTAGTCTTTGGCTGTCGTATTGTCAATAATGAATCTTGGCTTTCGTCTGTTTCCGCACATTTCTACATGTCCCAAGCCTTACGGCTGCTGCAAGGTACCTCATGGAACTGTTGGTTCACAACCTTCTGCCATCAGGAGGTTCCTGGCCACTGCTGACACTAAAATGCGAATCCAAGAAGTGTAAGCAGCACTCGGGTGTAGATGATTCTGCAGAAGACCGGTGGCTAGTCATCAGTTTCCAAAATCAATTGATGATGCACGTCTCTTCCGTCAATTCTTCCCCCGATTCGCCACGCGGTGTTCCTTTGTAAGTCAAAAGATACGATACACTCAGCTCATCAGACTTAACAGATCACTGTTTTTATATCCCCAACTCATCCAACCAACTCATATTCGATGCTTTTACTATCACACTGGACATGTTTACGTGTTCTAATAGTCACAGTGTATTGGAACACGCAAACATGTCCAGCGTGATGGTAAAAAGCATCGAAGGTGGGTTGGTTGGATGAGTTAGGGATATAGAAGCAGTGATCTGTTAAGTCCGATGAGCTAAGTGTATCGCATTTTTGACTTGGAAAGGAGCACCGCACAGTGAATCGGGGGAAAAATTGACTGAAGAGATAGCATCAGGTAACTGACCCGAAATTGATAAAGCTTTGCAAATCTT
>LVVM01002630.1:0-13876 GCA_001882365.1 Rhizopogon vesiculosus
GTCTAAGAATTAGAATGATTGCTTGCGAATTGAGTGAACCTGAAAGGATGCTAGTGCCCAATATTGTAATCGCACGATTCTTGTCGTACTTGGTGACGGTCGGCAGATAAGCCATTTTCAAAGAGCGACAAGAACCATAAGCGAGGATGTCGCAATTCAAAATGGTGCCCCACAGCTGAGTGTAAATTCTGCATTCACTGGGCAGGCCGCAGAGATGGTCAGATTAGTAGTCTCCCGTAGGCAGACCCTAATAGATGTTCCTTCTGTATTAGGGGTCATGTGCACAGTAGCGCATCATTGACAAGATGTACAACGTTCGAAAGATCACTGAATTCAAGATAGGGAGTGCCAGTGGGTATCGGGAGACAACTGAAAGTGCATCGAGTCTTTGTAACGCACAAGTACGAGAGTGATACATATCAATATACAGGAAGATCATGATTTAAGTATGTGAGTATTTGAAGTATACTCGGGTAGTTCTTTCTGCGTTGAACAATTGAGAGAGTATAAAACCATAGAGTCTATATCGTGCTCCTCAGATATCGACGAAGTCCAACAAACACAATCCGCGAACGTCGTCTCCACATGTCTACACTGATCGTGGGCATGTGTGTCCCAGATACTGATGATGAGACGAGGAGCTAGAATAAATGGCGCAGCACCCATGAAGAGCTCCGAGAAACTCATCACCGGTATCTATGAGTATATGCATGAGAATATCTGTACAACTACACATTGAGAGCGTCATACCGAGATGTCAGCCCACATTATCGTTAGTACGATTTGGTTCGTCAAATTTCTGGCGGATTTGATGAATAATGTAAGAACCCACTAGAAGGAAGGCGGACTTACAGGATGAAATACATGATATGATATCGCGCAATCAATATTACATAGGTATTGGGCCTCATTTTGATTTTCCTCCGTTCTTTAAGATGTTTCACGAGGATGATAGCCACGAGAACCACTAGAAAAATATCGAAACATATGATGGGGATGGAAGTATAGATCATAACCATAGGTCCAACGATGAAGGAAGCCTGGCAATACGTGGCATTTGGAGTTACTATCTCTATCACTATCCAAACGAGACAGCGTCAGCTTGTAACCAATTCGACCCAAGTCAAACCCCACCCGAGAATGCACTGCGTCGACTGTATAAATAAACGTCTGTCCCTATCGAGAGGGCGACGATAGGCAAGAAGAAACCCAATAGGACATACAGTAGGCGCTTGGATCGGTTGTATAGTGCATAGATACGCCAGATGAGAATAACTGAATACAAAATCGGTATGCATGATGGATTCAGCAATGGATTACTTACCTTCCGCGAAGTAAAAATACACCGAGTAGCCCCATTCGAGTAAAACAACAAGAGCATAGCCTATTCGAATTGCATAATGAGCGGATAGATTTTAGGATGAAGACGGTGTAGTCACAGCTACGCAAGAGGTTCCACAAGTGGTAAGAGAGTTTTAGCTGCAAAACGAACTTGGGACGTACGGCTGAAACACTCTCAACCTCAGATCTCTTTCAAGATAGAAGATAGAAGATACGCTCACTGCTTCAGATATATAGAACAGCCCTCCCCCTAGTGCTAGTCAGCTAACGATGGCTCGGCGGGCATAACGTTACATACAACAGCCAGAAAGTCTAGTGCCAGCGTCAAAATGCATATATAATGTGTGAACTTGAAGGGATACCGCAGCGACGTACAGTGCAAGGAAAAGTCCAAGATATCGAACCTAGTAGAAAATGAAACCATGAACGAGTTAGTGACAGTGCAAAACTTACAACAAGGTAAAGGCATGACATCAGTGACCACTTTCTTTTCTGGAGATCAAGCCAGTCTCCAGGTCGGTATCGTTTCGCAGATATCGGATCGAACACTTACCCAAACATACTTGACCTGTGTTAATGATAATGAGTACTCGACTGACGGGAAAAGCCCCTGTGTTACCTCTTTCTCGAACAAAAGCACTAGATGATATTACGCTCAGCGAGAGTACTAGATTTGTGGAGGCTACTGACGGTACTCGTAGGATATCAGGGTAAGGACGGGTACTGGAACCGATGTTCAGCACGAACCTGATTCGTTCAAAGACGAGTTATGAGGAAATGACGAACCACTTATATAGTTATTCCAGTACAGTCTATTGACATCTTCTTGAATCGACATGACAATCTGTTAGCGCAAGTCGAATGGACGAGTGTGGAAAAGAACGAGTGACGCACTGACGCTATATTTATGTGTAAGCAATAAGCAAGGGTCATGGGAGGCTGTGGGCAAATCCCTGCATTTCCTATCAAAACTAAGAATTACTATTCTGCCCTGTCACCTTGGCGGACAAGTGGCGCTACTGTGGGAGTCGGGAGAAAATGATAGTAGGGTCATTGCGCAATCGCGCAGATAAATTGAGGCATGCCGTAAAGGCCCTGCTTCAACCCTGATTCTTTGCATTCTGATTCCTGGGAGCGCCGCTTCGAGTCCTTTTATCAGTCTGAACAGGGAAGATAACGATCAAGTCTGGCAGACTTTGTCCAGCATATAAAATATAAAACATATTGCAATGAGAACATACAAACATCAAAGAACTGTATCTGCACGAGGGCACGCTTGGAGTTTCAATAACTCGAGATGAGACGAAAAAAAACGTTATGAAGTGCACGCCGCCGCCGCCAAAATATTTGTAAGACTCTGAATCTGCTATGTTTTTAGATCCTAGGCTGCGATTGAGATTACGCATTTGACTCATACATAATCACAAGCATCCATTGACCGTTGCTTCGGAAGAAATGACTTTGCAATCGTGATCCCGCGGTTGGGGTACAATCTCATGTCGCTATTAAATATGATAAAAGGCAGGACAACTCGGTGCGCACATCTGCTGGATGATATCTCCCATTAGCATTGGGAGCACTATGCTTGTTCATGCGATGAGGAAGAGCTGAAGCTGGGTGTGAATATAGTGTCGGAGAGGGACGTGAATGAGAGGGCATTGCGGGAATTGTGAGATTGATTGCGTCAAGCAGGGCGTGTGACGTTATTTGGCGCACTCGTTCAGAGTCGCTTTCAGCTTGAAGCTTGCGTATGATAGTTCGAGAACTTCTCGTGTAACTAGGCGGTTTAATGCAGAATGTTTCGACTAGGATATGTACTGTAGCGTTTTCTCTAGATTTGAAACCTGGTAACAGGTTGAGTCACGAAGAGTCACACATCCAAAACGTACTATTCCTTATATCGTCCACTAGTAGTACTCCTGTGTCGGTAAGCATGGGCAGTAGTACCTTGGTCCTTGGAGTCTTGAACAAGTGAAGTATTGCTGTCATTGTCGGATAACTTATCGTCGCATGCTGCCCTTGCAATTTTTATGAGTCTATGTATGTGGTGGTTGAATGGTTCGACCATATTTGTCGGGATAAGGTGCGGCACTGCCTCGTCACGGTAAATTCAGATAATTGCTTACATAATGTTCAAATGCTGCCCCCTCGGTCTTTTGTAAGTTTTGATCGTCCATCTGATAATTCTGATCATGCTATGACGGCCTTTACCATTTTGCGAACGAACCACGAGAACGAAGTCGACAAGCTTCCGACGCTGTCAAGTACACAAGCGAACACCTGCCCGTCCATCTCATCTGAGCTCCGAGTCCAAAGAATAAGGTTCTTAATCGTCTGGCCTCCTGGAATCACTATCACTTGTCCTGGCACGAAATGCAGCTGCGCTAAAAGAGTCTCCGACTTGCTTCATATCTCCTGCAGGCTGTAGGTGCATATAAAGCATCAGTCTAAAGCTGTTTCATATATCTGCTGCCTTGTCATTGCACGTGGATCTCGTTCTATCATGTTGTTTGAGTATTACATCACTTGGTTGCAGCAGATTCCAATGTCATTAAACGGGTAAAATAACGCATCTGAAGATAGAGAGTAGGGAATCTGGAGACAACTCAAAGGTCTTCTAGAATTCAGTAGTTATACTGCGCTGCTAATCGTACATAGATATACAGGAGGGCTATGACTCGAGCCGTCAGGGATTACTTGAAGTGCGCCTGCACGCCTCACTTGACATTGAACAGTTCTCTTCTCATGCTACTGCGGAGCATACCAAATGACACTATGACAGAGTTCATCTCGTGCTCGGGGTCGGATATCTGTGTGGCGAAGTCCAATTGAGTTCCTGAGCGCTCAGCTCCAAACGCGCATGATAAACACCCTCTATCAGCACCCCTTACTAAATGTAATGTCGATATTAGCCTGCCTAGAGAGACAATAAATTGTACTCCAAAAAACCAAGAAGGAAGTACTGTCTTCATTATATGGGAGATCATGCTTCGAGAGGTAATCTAGAGTAAGTATATGAAGCTTCTTGAATGCACTTCCAAACAATAGTGGTACACATTAATATACAGGGAGATCACTACTCGAGTATATGGACATTTTAAGGGTACTCTGACACTTCGGTCTGCGACGGACAGGGGAGCATTATACTGCTAGCGGTGATTTGAGAATTCATCCTGTACTCCATCTCGTACTCCTCAGACGTCGAAGTCCAACATACACAATCATCGAACGTCGTGCTGACATTTTCACACTCATCGCGAGCATGGGTATTCCAAATACTAATGATCAGGCGGGGCGCTAAAATAAATGGCGCAGTACTGTTGAAGAGCTCCGCGAGGTTTGCCACTGGCGCCTGTGTGTGCAGTAGCTATGTATCAGAAAATCTGTAGAACTAGAACCTTGAGAGTTATCACACCGGAATGTTAGGAATCCATAATATCACCAATAAGATTTGGTTCGTCAAATTCCTAGCAGGATTCGATGAACACTGACAACAACCCACAGAGAGGGCGAACTTACAGGACGAAATATACGATATGATATCGGACTATCATTATCACGTATGTATTAGGCCTCATTTCGATGTTCCTCCGTTCTTTAAGGTGGTTCATGAGGATTGCGGTCGCGAGAACAACTAAAAGAACATCATAACATATCATAGGGATGGAAGTATAGATTGCCAGCATAGGCCCGATGTTGAAGGAGAGTGTACAATACGTGGCGATCGGGGTTACTACCTCAATCGCTATGCATGCGAGACATTGTTAGCTCGCAGCTAATCCAATCCAAGTAGAAACACACCCGAGAATGCACTGCGTCGACTGTATAAATATATGTCGGTCCCTATCGAGAGGGCGACGATAGGCAAGAACAAGCCCAATAGAACATGAAGTAGACGTTTGGATTGGTTATATAATGCGTAGAGGCGCCAGATAAGAATGGCTGCGGGTGCAAAATTAGTATGTATGATGAGTTCGGCAATGAATAATCTACCTTCCACGAAGCAAAAATACACTGAGAAACCCCATTCAATCAAAACAGCAAGGCCATGACCTATACAAATTGCACGGTGAGCATGCGATGAATTTCAGGATGAAGACAGTATAGTCACAGCTACGTATGAGGTTTCACGACTCGTGAGAGTTTCAGTTTTGAAACAAACTTAGTAGGACGTACAGCTGAAACACGGTCAACCAAGAACGCTCTACTTTAGGTAGAAAAACACACTCACTGCATCAGGCATATACCACAGCCCTCCCCCTAGCGCCAGTTAGCTAATGATGACCCAGTTGGTATAACGATACTCACAGCAGCCACAAAGGCTGGTGTTAGCGTCAACATGTATATATACCGTGTGAAGAACAGCACGACTTACAGCGCAAGGAAAAGGCCGAGATATCGAACCTAGTGGAGCATAAAAGGAAAGGTCATGAAACAAGTTAGAAACATACAACGAGGTAAAGGCATGTCATCAGTGACCACCGCCTTTTCTGGAGATCGAGTGAGTCGCCAGGTTGATATCATTTTGCAACTTGGGAGTTGAACACTGACCCAAACATACTTTACCTGCGTCAGTCGTGATAATGAGTACTCGACTGAGAGAAACGACCGTTTTATTACCTCGTCCTCTAACAAAAGCACTAGATATTATGACGCTCAGCGAGAGTATAGGTTAGTCAAGAGCTACTGACGGTACTCATAGGATATCAGGGCAAAGATGACCACTGCCAAGGAACCGATTCTCAGCACGGCCACGATCGTTCAAGATCAACTAGGAGGAGATGACGAACCACTTGTATAGTTATTCCAGTAAAGATTGATGACATTTTCATTCAATTGGTCTGACATGGCAACCTGTCACTGTTAGCGCAAGTCGAATGGTGAGTTTGGAAAAGAACGAGCGAGACAACTACTACTTATACTTAAGTATAAGCAAGGGCTGTGGATCATCCTTCCGGGAACTTGATAGAACGGCAATGGCAATGGCATTGTGGAGGTGGGCACTCCGCATCAATATCACCGGAATTAATTACTGTTTTCCAACGATTGGCCATCCTGAGCGCCTGTGTTGCTCTGGTGGAGATTGATATTGGGTGGCAATCACAGGCTCGATGACCTAAAGAGTTATCTAATATAGGCGCAACCTTCCTATATGTATGCCAGTACAGCAATGCCAGACATGACTATGATGCTCTTCGAAGCAAAAGATAAGGGAAGACGGCATCTGCTTTCATGCATTACGAAAAACGTACCGAATCCGCATGAATCGGGGCCATGCGTGATCGCGAACTACTCCCAATGCATCAGGTGCCACAAGGGTGATAATGGACTATTCCAGGACCATTTTAACCAGCACGTAATTTTAGCTTACACCCACAAAATGCACTACATCTGGCACAAAACATAAGCGCTCCTCAAGCAGGCCGATAAGCAGTTTATGTCTCGCTTCTTGGCAATCAAGTCTTAAGTATCGGCGAACTTCGCTGGCCAATCGTAGTGCATCACAGACCAGCGTATAAAAGTACGTTTTGAAATGAGAATATACAGTCAATGCGACAGAACGGTGGTGTGCAGATAAGGGCGCGTTTGAGTTTGGACGAGACGAGTAAGGCGTTATGAAGTAGTGCAGACTACCACTTGTGGAATATTCGACAGGACCACCGACTACGAATATGGTGTGCTTGACTTCGATTGTGACCGTGCATACATTCGCAAGCGACGGTTTGCTGTCGCTTCAGGAGGGATGTTTCGATAATGATGACCACGCCCTTGAGGTGTGATAATGGGAGGACAATTTGCTGTGCATATCTACTGGGCGATAACTTCCGTTAACATTGGAAATACCAGGCCTGTTCTTGTAGGGGGAGTTGGGAATACTGTAGCGAATATAGTGTCGGAGAGGAGGTGCAAAGTGCACAAGGGATGGCATTGCGGGAACTGCGAGATTAATCGCATCAAGAAGCAAGCTTGAAAAAGCATGACAGAGTGGAGCAGGGCGCAATCATTCTCAGTTTGTGTATGCGTGCTTTGCGGGCTCGGGGTCTTTCCTGTACCGCTCATGCATCTAGTAGATTTGATGCATCGCATCAAGAGTGCTTCGACTAAAATTCGTAATGATACGACTTCTTCAAGATTTGAAATTTAAGACCTGGCAATAGAGTGAGTTGATCAACAACTGCCAGCTTCATTCGAGACGTACCTTTTCTTGTATGTATCGTCCACAATGTATTCCTGCTGTCTGCATGAAGTCGTCGGGACTCAGTAAATGAGACTGCATCAGGAAAACTACACATTACTTAAACTTGCCTTAAACAGACTTAAGTTGCTTTTTCGTTGCTTTTCAAGATAGACCTCCTTAGCTAAAATATCAAATTCAATATATCAAGGAAATAAATATCCAACTATATTAATATACATATTTCATTATGTTTTGTTATAGCTTATTCAAGATATACCAAGTAAATAATGCATGAGAGAGCAAGCAATGTTTGGCTAAGCTGATTAAGTAATGTAAGAAACGTGACCTAGCTGATTAAGTAACTTAAGGAATCTGTAGTTTTCCTGATGTGGGGAACTCGACATGTTGTGCCTTATGTGACACAGGACCAAAAGGAACTTCACCATGACAGTTACTTACGGTAGCGAGTATCTCGGGGTGCCAGGGGTCTGATACGGGTGTGTGGATGTCCTCTCTCGCGTTATTCAGGTTCCTCAACAATATTCCTGTACTTACTTACATTTATCTCCATACCTTCCATACCAGCTGACCGCGTGAGGTAAGTCGTCTATCTCTCTGCATCATGCTGGTTCAAGCCAGGAATGTCTACAGCAAAGCAATATGAGGTCGCAGAATGATGTGCAGTTCTTTTGACGCTGGCGCACAAGCTCGGATGTCGGAACGGTTGTACATATCAATGTATTGTGGTAGTTGCCACATCAATGAGCGTCAATGCCACATCACGACCATGGCAAGCACGGCACCACCAGGTCATTTTCACCTGGCGGGCAGGCCTGTCTGATCACATTGTGAAGTTTGTCAATGGTCTTAAGTACATACTTATTAAGTACCTTAGATATTTCAACTTTCATCCACCGTTATGATATATGGTAATTAAGATCTAGAGCGCCGAAGTACTATATACTTATCGCGATGCATCGATATCATCGCCCACTTGCTTCGCCATCTGACTCTGGTACCGATTTGGATCATGATGAATGTGCTGACAAGATAGCAGGTTGCAGACTATATACAACTGCGCGCGTTCAGAACTTCAACCTTACTCATCATCAATACCGCAAACATGTCTGGCCCAAATGACTTTTGGGTTCCCATGCCAAAGCCATCGTCAAGGCTAGCGCGATATCGCGTGTTGTCCCCTAATGCCGGCGTCCATGTCTCGCCCTTGCAGCTCGGTGCCGCAAGCATCGGTGACAAGTGGGAGCAATTCGGCATGGGTAGTATGGACAAGGCATCCTCTTTCAAGCTTCTCGACGCGTTCTATGACGTTGGGGGAAATTTCATAGATACAGCCAATAACTAGTGCGTATCTTGCTGCAGTCACATTCGATCCCCTCTCCCCGCTGATAACTCTCGCAACCTCTCAGCCAAGACCAGAGCTCTGAAGAGTTTATCGGAGAGTGGGCGGAGCAGCGGGGTATCCGCGACCAACTTGTGATTGCTACGAAGGTAGTGTTAGAACACGATTAAGGTGGATTCGGTGCTAATACATATGCGTTCAAGTACTCAGCCAATTACCAGCGCGGCAACGATGCCGTGCGCCAACTGTCATATACTGGCAACAATCTCAAGACAATGCACATCAGCGTAGATGCTAGCTTGAAGAAGCTGAGGACTACCTACATTGACATTCTGTACGTGCATTTTTGGGACTGGGACACCTCCGTCGAGGAGGTTATGACCGGTCTGCATGTGCTCGTGCAACAAGGGAAAGTGTTGTATCTCGTGAGTACTTTACGCTAACTCCCACATTCATTAACATGTATCATTGGCAGGGCGTCTCGGGCGCTCCCGCTTGGGTAGTATCCAAAGCAAATCAGTATGCTCGCGATCATGGAAAATCTCCGTTTGTGATTTACCAGGGTGTTTGGAACGTCATGAACCGCTCCTTTGAACGCGACATCATACCAATGGCTCGCTCTGAAGGTACATAAGACGTGATCTTCACTCTCTGGCGTCTTGACTCACATTCATTCGCGCAGGTCTTGCGCTCGCACCTTTCAGTGTCCTCGCAGGGGGAAAGCTTCGAACCGACGAGGAAGAAGAGGGCCGCCGACAGACAGGAGAGAAAGGTCGTACGATCGTTAATCCCAACTGGGAACGCAACGAGACAGAGAGGGCCATGAGCGCAGCGCTGGAGAAGGTCGCCAAAGCGATTGGCGCAAAGCACATCGGAGCAGTCGCTATTGCATATGTTATGCAGAAGACGCCCTACGTCTTCCCCATTATTGGTGGGCGAAAAGTGGAGCAGCTGGAGGCTAACCTCGAGTCCTTGGCAATATCGCTAACGGCTGAGCAGATGCAGTATTTGGAGAGCATTATTCCTTTTGACCCTGGCTTCCCTCACACCATGATCGTGAGTGATCAATCCAATATCGTTTATCAAATACTGAGATATCACATTCAGGGCGATGGCACGGAATACAACTATCTATTGCAATGTGCTGGATATCTGCATAAGCAGCCACGGGCGCAGCCCATAGTCCCAGATGACGATTAGTTTCGTCGGAATTTACAATATGAATATATAAAGTATTCCTATACACGTCACTACACTCTATATTAAGTAGTTTAGGGAGCGTGCCAAAAAAATTATACTGTGATTTGAGAATGCATATCTTGTTCCTCGGATTCGGACATCGGTAGCGAAGTCCAACATACACAATCGGCGAACGTTGTATTTACATGTATGCACTTTTCGTGGGCATGCGTATCCCAAATACTGATGATGAGACGAGGCGCGAAAATAAATGGTGCTGTATCGTTGAAGAGCTCTGACAAACTCATCGCTGGTGTCTGTGAGTATATGCATTAGAATTCCTGTAGAAGCAAAGCCTTGAGGGTTATACCGGAATGTCAGCCCATAATATCACCAATAAGATCTGGTTCGTCATATTTCTAGCAGGATTTGGTGAGTACTGACAGAACTCACAGGAAGAAGGCAAACTTACAGGACGAAATAAATGATATGATATCGAACAATCATTACGACATATGTATTAGGCCTCCATTTGATGCTCTTCCGTTCTTTAAGGTGTTTCACGAGGACCGCAGCCGCGAGAACCGCTAGAAAAATATCGTAACATACGATGGGGATGGAAGTATAGATCGCAGGCATAGGCCCGATCTTGAAGGAGAGCGTGCAATACTTGGCGGTCTGAGTTATCAACTCCTTCACTTGTAAAGGAGACGGGGCAGGTTCAAGTTGCAGCCAATTGTTCGATGCAAGCCAAAACTCACCGGAGAATGCACTGGGTCGACTATACAGATATATGTCCATCGCTACCGAGAGGGCAACGACAAGTGAGAACAAGCCCAATAAGACATGCAGAAGGTGCTTGGATCTGCCGTATAATGCGTAGAGACGCCAGATGAGAATCACTGCAGATGCAAAGTCGTTGTGCGTGATTATCTAGGCAACGGGTAACATACCCTCCGCAAAGCAAAAATAAACCGAGAAACCCCATTCGATTAAAACAACAAGATCATAGCCTATTCCAATCGCATGGTAAGTAGATGCAGTTTAGGATGGAGACGGTGGGCTCACAACTACACAAGAAGAGATGACTGCTGAGACTGTTAGCTATAGAACAAACTTGGGACATACGGCTGCCAGTGGGATGACACGCATCAGCTTGGAATTTTCTAAAGACCGTTACACTCACCGATTCAGGCATATATAACAGACCTCCCCCTAGTAGTGTCAGTCAGGTAACGATGGCTCCTGATATATACATTACATACAACAGCCGCAAACGCTAGGATCAGTGTCAATGTACATTAGTACCATGTGAATGTGAATCACGAACGACGTACAGTGCCAGGAAAAGACCGAAGTATCGAACCTAGCAGACAATCAAAAAACCGACAAGCACCCTGGGAAGGCAAAACACACAACGAGATAAAGGCAGGACATCATTGACCACGGTCTTTCCTAGGGATTCAGGGGAATCGTGGTAGTCAGCTCTGACCCATTTCAGAAGGAAAGAAAACCAACCCAAACAAACTGAACCTGCGTCCATCATGATACTCAGTACTAAATGACATAAAAGAAGACGTTTCATTACCTCTTTATCGATTAGAAGTACTAGATCATAACCACATGTTCAGTGGAAGTACTACAGGGTTTATAAAGGCCACTGACGATAGTCATAGAATATCAATGTAATGGTCGCTACTGAAACCAACATTCAGCACAATGTGTTCGCACAAATCAGCTAAAAGGAATCGACAAACCAGATACATTGTCATTCCAGCGGAGGTTAGCGACAAATTCTTGTTCCGACATGACTACAGCGCGATCGAATGGAAAAATTAAAGAAGGGTAAGTCAATGACGTACCATACTTATAAGCGAGAGGTGCTTGGTGTGGCCGTCCCTCGAACAATGCCCCCAGGAACGAAACTGGAGCTTTGCTGTGTGCAAGGCACAGGTCGTCATTCTGGGCGTCGATTTAAACATTGCGTTGCCGTGGTGAACCTGATCTCCTACTCGATCGGCTGGGGAAATTGCAGAGAGTAGCATATAATTGGCATCATACCGTGTACTCAACGAATCCCTATCGTGAACGCCCGTACAGCAATATGTGATAAGGTTATTGATCGCGCTAAGGACTTAGGATTTCCCATAAAATAACACAGTAGACAGGGTGAGATCGCATTTCCATCGTGATGTTTGCCAGTTGTAGCGGGAGTGGTTAGCCAGGGGCCTAGTGTGGAGGGCAGGAAGCTCTGCGGGTCCAGCCGAGAACCTGCTGATAGTCGCGTTGCGGAACCGAGTCACCGTTTAGGTGGACTGCATCTAATTTTAACATCGATGAAAGGAGCCTTTGTACGGCACCGGTGCTTACGATAGTATCACCACGTTCTTCGTTCGCATCTATTTTTACGTACACATGTGCCATCCATGTTTATGTTTCGTTCTCCGTTTCAATATTCTCTAATAGTCCTCGTTGTAACATTGTTTCTCCTCAATCTTTCCAATTAAGGTTGAGTTTCTATTCTCCTTTCTAGTCCGACCCTATCTACTCGTCAGTGAGTGCTGCTCCCTTTTATTAGGGAGAAGATGTATTCTTATGACACGCGAGTGAGAGCGAAAACCTGTCATTCGACTCTACTGTACTTGATCTAAATTATTCGTACTTGTACTATGCTACGCTAATAGAAAACAACCGGTTCGTTAGGTACATGTGCACGATAACTAATATTATATGGTCCGTCTTACAAACCATTACTGAGCGGAAGCTCCGGTTGCGCTCGCATCTCATCCGATGCAAGCTCTATATTCCAACAAAAAGTACCGACCGGCAGACTTCGCCGGCCAATCGTAGTGCACCACAGGAGGATGACCAGCATATAAAAGTAGATATTACAATAATATCAAAACAAGAACGCACGAAGACAAGTCGCTGTGACAGAATGTGGCTCTATGAACGAAACATAGTGTACAGACCAGGGCGTGCCTGCAATCTGGATGGAACATGGCGTTATGAAGTAGACATGTGCTGCTGCCGGTGGAAAATCCTCCGATTGAATCACGATTTGGAATCTGGTACGTTTCCTAGGCTGCGGTCGAGGCCACGCATTCGACTCGTACGTGTTCACATGATTTGAAAACCATCTCTTCAAGCTGCTCCTCGGAGTCGGGGATCGGTGGTGAAGTCCAACATGCACAATCCGCGAACCTCGTACTGACATATACACATTCATCGTCGGCATGCGTGTCCCAAATACTGATGATGAGACGGGGGGCGAGAAGAAATGGTACAGTATCGTTGAAGAGCTCTGAGAGACTCATCGCCGACCTCTGAGTATATGTATTATAATTTCTATAGAACAAATCTTGCGAACAACATACCGGAATGTTAGCCCATAATATCGTCATTAAGACTTGGTTCGTCAGGTTTCTAGGGAGAATTGATTGAATACAGACAGAACACACAGAGAACTTGAATGCAGACTTACAGAATGAAATAAATGATATGGTATCGGACTATCAATAACACATAGGTATTAGGCCTCATTTTGATATCCCGCCGTTCTTTAAGGTGCTTCACGAGGGTGGCGCTCGCGAGAACTACTAGAAAAATATCGTAACATATAATGGGGATGGAAGTGTAGACCGCAGGCATAGGCCCCATGTTGAAGGAGAACGTGCAATATTTGGCGGTCGGAGTTACTACCTCGTCCACTACGCAAACAAGACAAGGTCAACTTGCAGTCATTTCCATCCAGAGTCAAAACCTACCCGAGAATGCACTGGGTCGACTGTACAAATAGATGTCTGTCCCTATCGAGA
>LVVM01002630.1:14007-24503 GCA_001882365.1 Rhizopogon vesiculosus
CAAGAACAAGCCCAACATAACATACAGTAGACGTTTGGATCGGTCGGATATTGCGTAGAGACGCCAGATAAGAATGGCTGCAGATGAAAAATCGGCAGGCGTGATAAGTTTGGCAATGAATAACTTGCCTTCCGCGAAGCAAAAATACGCCGAGTAACCCCAATAAATCAACACAATAAGACCATAGCCTATTCCAATTACGTGGTGAGCGAATGCATCTTAGGATGAAGCAAGTAAAATCACAGCTAGAGAGATTCCGACTAGTGAGCATTTCAACTGTAAAATAAGCTTGGAACATACGGCTGAAATACAATCAAGCTAGACTCTAACGAAAAATATCGGTACAACTCACTAATTCAGGCATATACAGCAGACCTCCCCCTAGCGCTAATCAGTTAACGATGGCTCTTAGCATAAAGTTACATACAGCAGCCACCAACCCTGGTGTGGGTGTTAACGTGCATATTAGCAGTGTGAAGGACAACTCAGCGACATACACAGCAACGAAAAGACCAAGATATCGAACCTAGCAGGGCATCAGATGAAGCATGAAACGAATTACCAAGGCGAAGCTTACAACAAGGTAAAGGCCTGACATCATTGACCACTGTCGTTTCTGGAGATCCAGACAATCTATAAGTTGGTATCATTGTGCAGATATGGGGTTGAACACTGACCCAAACATACTTAACCTGCGTTAATCATGGTAATGAGTAGTAGACCGACAAAAAACAAGTTTCCTTTTACCTCTTTCTCGAACAAAAGCACTGGATAGTAATATTATTTTCAGTGAGAGTACAAGGTTCGTGAAAGGTACTGACAGTAATCATAGGACATCACGGTAAAGTTGGCTACTGGAACGGATGGTCAGCGCGATTTCAATTTGTCCACAAATCAGATGACGAACCGCTTATATAGTTGTTCCAGCGGAGAGCGACAATTTGTTCAAGTTGCTGCAACATGACTACAGTGCAATGGAATGTGGAAAAGGGTAATGGCTCACTGACATAGTACCATATTACTTATAAACGAGAGCTGCGATCACGGTGGCCACCGGAATGAACAAAAGTGTCATATACATATCACAAATCGCGTTGTTCCGTCTTCCAGTTTGTTATCTCCACGTTGTATTGCTGTGTTGTAGCAACTACCAAACCTCGATAGTCTATTAATTAGAGAAAGTCTTGTGTACAGGTCAGCTAGGCCTTGCTGTTAACTTTGACACACAGCCATTGACCATAAGAGGAAGTATGAACGAGACTCTCTGTCACTCTCAGGAGGACTTAGATGAAATTAGCGCACAACATTTGACAGCAGGAACTTGAATTTACCCACCAACCTCTCGAACCAGCCGGAATTCTGGGAAGCGGAGTTGAAAACAACACCGCTGGCGCTTCCGCTCTATCGAAAGTCACCAAACGTTCTAGGGACCGGAAGAAGCTAAAGTTCATGACATCACCACCATGACAGCTAATTAGACCATATACAGTATGCTCTTCCTTAACTCAACTCTAAAAGACAACAATACTGAGTGATTGACGCGAACGCACAATGAAGACTACTATTGGCTACCACTAGTTCGTGCACACCACATTTCGTGCAGCCACGAAAATGTCGCGGGAAGTTACAGGATGGTTACACCAGCCGATTTCACGTTACGCTCGGCATGAGATTCAAAGGCATTACTAGTTAGTTGTACAAACGTACTATGTAAATGGTCTACAGTATATATGTCGATCGTGTCTATCGTAGATTACCATAGAAATTTAGATTGTAGTTATTGAGATACATACTACTAGGCACCATTGACTGCAATGAATCTGACGTACCATGTATGGCTAGTGACGCAAGGTGGAAACATGAAGATCTGGCATTATAATTTGACCAATGGTTTGAATCTGGCAAGGGCTGATATTCCTATGATCCTATGATATTCCTGAGTTTGCGAGAACGACGGCATTTGTGGAGGGAATGGATTGCTGGCTTCGCGGCCTTCTAAATTATCACTGTGGATATGATAGCGATCTTGGAAGATGAATTGTCTCCATTTCGACCACCACCCATCTGGCACCCTTTCTTATCAACATTCCAGTTGTGCTTCGGTGGAATGCCATCGTGCTTCTGATTTAAGGTCACACATGTGTCAAAGTACTCCGTGATAGTTCCATGTTTCCCAGAAGCACGGTCTCATACAGTCTGTCGGAGTACCTGATGGAAATATGAGCAGTGTCGAAAGCTGCTGAAGGAGCGCATACATTAATATTGTGAGCGCATCTGTGCGTCAACGCGTCTACAAGTTTGAACTCCGCTGTGGCTATTGTTCGGCAGGTGACAATGAGAGTGACAAAAGCCTATGTCACAGCGTAGAAACTATCTCTTTTATTTTTCAACGGAAGACACCCATTCAACTTCGTAGGACATTCTTGAGTGTTACTGTTTGATATGCATGAAGTAGCTTTATGATTTGTAGCAGAAATGATGTAGTTTGGGAGGATGCACGAAATGTGGTCATGCACGAACTGGTGGTAACCAATATTGCAGTGGTGAATACAGCTTGTAAAATATGAATACGTAAATACAAAATGTGGAAAGCACGATTTTCCGACATGATAAAGGCACTATGAGGGACTTGAGAGCATGAAATGAACGGATCAACAAGTGAATCAGAAAATGCAAAACAAAGGACAGGATAATCAAGCAAGGGTAGTACGAGTGGTCTGGAGCGTACCTGTGCGAGCTCGTTTAAAAGGTAGAGATCCCGTAAACTCCAGTGCAGGGCGTTTGAGGGTGCGAGAACCCGAAGGTGGTATAGTATTCTCCTTGTCCTGCTCCGTTGCCAGTGGAGCGCTGTATGAGGGCTGCCAGCGCTCCCTTGGAATATGAGCTGCGCCTTGTTCAAGGTCAGTCAACTTCATTGCCTTGATCATATGTCACGGTTGATGACAAAATTACGCTTTTGTCGAACGTTTTACAACGGTTTTACGGGTGACAAGATTACACTCATAATAGTTTGTGTAGTGGGGAGTAGTACCCTTTCACGCGCAATTCTCATTAAAATGACTCGGACTATTCAGGATTCTCCTTTTCCCCACCTCTTGGCGCAGCATAACCCAACCATAATAATCTCATCAGTAAGTCGGTTTATTCGACGAAATTTGCCTGCTGTCTGAAATCAGTCAAGCCATACTCATTCCGGGCTGCGACCTGCTGGGGAATGACGCTCGCCACGATTTCTCTCCTTTAAAGCCAGCAACCACAGTTACACCTCACTGCGCTACTGTATCTGAGTTCTGGCGCAGCACAACTTGAATGCGAGGACTTGTCAAGTCGCACAGTCAGTACAGGCCGTATTATAATGCAGACTTGCTTCTATGTAATATTATATCCTGGAAGCGCTGCTTCTTTCTACCAGGTATCAAGGAGGTATATGTACCCGCAGACTTTTGCTGGCAAATCATAGAACGAGGATGACCAGATATAAATGTTTATATTACAATGACAGTAAATGTAAGAACGCACGAAGACGAATGTGACAACACGGTGGTTTCTATGGACGAGGTGTACAGAATGAGGGCGTGTTTGAAGTTTGGACAACACGCGAGAAGCACACCAGATTCAGGGTGTCTTGTCGGAGAATATCCCTCTGATGGTAGCGTGTGCTACTTCATGACGCCATGCTCGTCTCGTTCCGACCCAGGGCTATTACCGAGACGAAGCATTCAACTCATGCATCTTCACGTGAGTCGAGAGCAATCATTTCAAGTTCCACCTCAGAGTCGAAGGTCGGTGGCGAGGTCCAACATACACAATCAGCGAATGTCGTGCTGACGTGTATGCATGTCTCGCGGGCATGCGTATCCCAAACACTGATGATGAGACGGGGCGCGAGGATAAACGGTGCTGTATCGTTGAAGAGCTCTGACAAACTCATCACCGGTGTCTGTGAGTATTTGCATCAGAACTTCTATTTGTAAAACTAGAACATCCAGAGCATCATACCGGGACGCTAGCCCATAATACCGCTTGTAATATTTGATTCGTCAGATTCCTAACGGGATACAATTAATAGTGACAGAACCCACAGAGAAGGCAGACTTACAGGACGAAATACATGATATGATGTCGGACAATCATTATGACATAGGTGTTTGGCCGCATTTTGATGTTCCTCCGTTCCCTAAGGTGCTTCACGAGGGTGGCAATCGCGAGAACTACTAGAATAATATCGTAACATATGATGGGAATGGAAGTATAGATCGCAAACATAGGCCCTATGTTGAAGGAGGGCGAACAATAAGTGATGGTCGGAGTTACTACCTCGTTCACTGTGCAAGACGATGTTAGCTTTCAGCCAATTCGACCCAAGGCAATACCCACCCGACAATGAACTAGGCCGACTATATAAATAAACGTCTGTCCATATCAAGAGGGCGATGATAGGCAACAACAAACCCAATAGAATATACAGCAGGCGTTTGGATTGGTCGGATATTGCGTAGAGACGCCAGATAAGAATGACTGCAGATGCAAAATCGGCATGCGTGAGGAGTTCTGCAATGAAAAACTTGCCTTCCCCTAAGCAAAAATACACAGAGAAACCCCATTCGATTAAAACAATAAGATCATAACCTATTTCAATTGAATGGTGAGCGGATGCATCTTATGATTAAAGCGATATAGTCACAGCTACATAAAAGCTGGTGAGTGTGTCAGCTATAAAGCAAGCTTGAGACGTACAGCTGAAACATGATCAACCTAGAATCTCTAAAGATGGAAAATTTTCGGTGCACTCACTGATTGAGGCATATAGAGCAGGCCTCCCCCTAGCACTAGTCAGCTAACAATGGCTGTTAGCATAAAGTTACATACAGCATCCAATGACCCTGGTGGGCGCGTCAACTTGCATACATACAGTGTGAAGATGACAGCAGCGACGTACAGTGCAAGGAAAAGACCAAGATATCGAACCTAGCAGAACGTAAATCGAAAGGCCACGAAACGATTCAGCAGGGCGAAGCTCACAATAAGGTAAAGACATGTCATCAATGACCACCGCCTTTTCTGGAGATCGAGTGGATTACCAGGTTGGTATCATTTTGCAAATTGGGAGTTGAACGTTCAACACTGACCCAAACATACTTGACCTGCGATCATGATAAACAGTACCCGACCCACAGAAACGAGCCTTTTACCTCTTTCTCTAACAAAAGCACTAGTAGATGATATGACACTCAGTGAGGGCATAGAGTTGAAGTGAAGAGCGACTAACGGTATTCATAGGATACCAAAGTAAGGATGACTACTGCCAGGGAGCCGATGTTCAGCACGACTCCGATTCGTTTACAAAGTTGGGAGGAAACGACGAACCACTTGTATAGTTATTCCAGTAAAGATTAGTGACACCATCATCTTTTTGGTCCGACATGGCAGCTTCTTAACGCGAGTCAATGGAGAGTATGGAAAAGAACGAGTGACTCGCCGACGCTACTTTAAGCGGCAACCGCGTAGCTTAGGTACTGACCTAGAGAATTTAAAGTCATGTGGGCCAGTTGGCCTCACACGCCTTCAAGTCGTTGTTAACGCCCGTACGGCAATGATAAGCGACATGGGCATTGACCACACTCGAGAAGAACTGAGAACTTGGCATGTACTTTTGCATAGTGCCCATGGAATTTCACACTGCACAAGAAGAAATTACATCAATATTTGAGGGAACTTCGTGCTGTACACAATGGGAGTGGTTAGTCAGGCCTTCAGGGCGGACAAGGTCCATAGCACATAATAGCAGGAATATCTAGGACGGGTCCAGCCAGGTCCAGCCGAATAGTGTGCGATATCACGTGCCTGAGCGATGTCGATGAAAGAACGTTATCATTGTGCCTGCAAGCGCTTGTCAAGTTGCACTGCCAGTGCACGACGATAATACAGGGCAAGTTTGATCTGAGGGTAAAATGGCAGTAATCCGAGTCTGATCAAAATATCATCCTACGTCTAAGGCAAGGTGTGAACAAAATGATGCTATGTATGTGTCCCGTAGATCTAACATCAATTTTGCACGTGCACATAAGTAATAGACTAATAGTACGGGGCTTAAAAAGAAGTCACGTAAATACTTGAAGTTAGCCTCACACGTGCGTTGGATTCTGCTGGGCCCTGCTAAGCCTTGCTAGGTAGGCGCCCATAAAGAAATCTGAGGCATAGCCATTGACCACGCCAAGAGGAAGGAAGTATAAATGAGACTAATTACAGCTAAGGACTCGGATAAGTGAGATTTGTTTCCTAACCGGATTAAGAAATCCTGGTATGATATACTACCATTCAACGACTTGCGGCTGCCGCTTGGAGTTTGAACTTTGCACTGGACAAGCACTGATGCCGCTGACATTTCTGTCTGCTACGAGAATCAGGAGATGTGGATATCAGCACACTCCGGATGCGTATGTACAATTGCAATTAACACTAGTGCTTAGTTTGGTGATGTATTGCTCAAGACAAGCTTGAACTTCAGGGGTATATCTCAAATAATTTTTGAAACGTGCGTCGAAAAAAAAAAGACAAATCTTATTGTTCTTGACAACTGCTGTAATACATTTGACAGCAGGAGCTTCTTCATGTCGCCGTTGAGATAAAGTCTCCCGTAGGCAGACCTTAGACGACAGTCTGACAGAAGACTGTCGTATGTCGGAAAAAGTATTTTTGATTGGAATGCCTTATGAGTGATTGCAATCCCTCAATTACCAAACCCCCTTGGAAGTGGACCCGAAATTCTTGGAAGCGAGCCCTTGGAACCGAAAATATTCCTTACGAGGCCCTCGCAACGCGCTTGCAAGTGCTTCCAATGCACTTCTAATGCACTTGCAAAATTACCTCAATTCGCCTCAATCAGGGTCTCTTCCAAGCTACATTTAGAAATTTCCGACATACCTTCTCTACTAAGCCGTCGGGAGAGAGCACTAGTGGAATCTGTCGAATTCGCTACGATTATCACTTTACTTATTTCCCCTGAAGGACAGCCAATACAATTATGACCTATACCCTTAAAACTGCCAGTGCAGACAGATCTTGACTTACGCTGATGGAAGTACCTACCTGAGTTCTGACTCAGACATCACACAACTTGAATGCGAAGGCCGATAAAAATAATGCAGGGCTTAATTCAATACTGGAAGCGCTACTTTCGTCTAAGTAAGTATCAGAGGATAATACGTACACGCGGAGCGCAGACCCTGCTGGCTAATCGTAGAACGAGAATGATCAACATATTAAAGCACGTACCCAAGAAAGAACGCACGAAGACCAATGTGACAGCACGGTGGGTCTATGAATGAGGTGTAGAGATGAGGGTGCGTTGTTGGAGTTTGGACAATTCGCGACGAGACGAGACGAGTATGAGGGTATGAAGTAGTATACACTGCCGCCGGAGGAATATTCTCCGACAAGAGCCTCTAAGTTCCTAGGCTGCGACCGGCTACGCCTTCGACTCATATTCACATGATGTGACAGCCCAAGACAGCTCTTGCTCCTCGGAGTCGGAGGTTGGCAGAGAAGTCCAACATACACAGTCCGCGAACGTCGTACTGACATGTGCGCACTTACCGTGGGCATGCGTATCCCAAATACTGATGATGAGACGAGGCGCGAGAAGAAACGGTGCAGTATCATTGAAGAGCTCTGAGAGTCTCATCACCGGCATCTGTGTGTATTCATTAGAATTTCCGTACGGCAAATCTTGAGAGCATCATACCGGAACGCCAGCCCATAATATCGTCATTAAGACTTGGTTCGTCAGATTTCTAGGGGGAGTCAATGAATACCGACACAACACATAAAGAACTTGAATGCGAACTTACAGGATGAAATAAATGATATGACATCGGACTATCAATAACACATAGGTATTGGGCCTTATTTTGATATTCCTCCGTTCTTTAAGGTGCTTCACGAGGTTGGCAGTCGCGACAACTACTAGAAAAATATCGTAGCATATGATGGGGATGGAAGTATAGATCGCAGGCATAGGCCCCATGTTGAAGGAGAACACGCAATATGTGGCGATCGGAGTTACTACCTCGTCCACTATGCAAACAAGGCAAAGTCAACTTGCAATCAATTCCACCCCGAGTCAAAACCTACCCGAAAATGCACTGGGTCGGCTATATAGATAGACGTCTGTCCCTATTGAGAGGGCGACAATAGGCAAGAACAAGCCCAATACACCATACAGCAGGCGTTTGGATCGGTCGGATATTGCGTAGAGACGCCAGATAAGAATGACTGCAGATGCAAAATCGGCATTCAATGAGGATCAGTTCGGCGATGCATGACTTGCCTTCCGAGAAGCAAAAATACGCAGAGTAGCCCCAATAGATCAAAACAATAAGAACATAGCCTTCCAATTGTGTGGTGAGCGAATGTATGGTAAGATGAATAAAGTATAATCACAGCTACATCAGAGATTCCGCAACTATTGAGCGTTTCAGGTGTACAACAGGCTTGGGACATACGGCTGAAGTAAATCAATCTAGACTCTGTCGACAAGTATCAGTGCACTCACTAATTCAGACATATAAAGCAGACCTCCCCCTAGCGCTAATCAGCTGATGATGGTTCTTAGCGTAAAGTTACATACAGCAGCCACCAATCCTGTTGTGGGTGTCAACATGCATATTGGCAGTGTGAAGGGATAACTCAGCGACGTACAATGCAATGAAAAGACCAAGATACCGAACCTATCAAGGCATCAGATGAAGGAGCATGAAACGAATTACCAGGGGGAAGCTTACAACAAGGTAAAGACCTGACATCATTGACCATTGTCGTTTCTGGAGATCCAGACAATCCCCGAGTTGATATCATTTTGCAAATACGGGATTGAGAACTGACCCAGACATACTTGACCTGCGTCAATTATGGTAATGAGTACTAGACCGATAAAAAACAAGCTTCCTTTTACCTCTTTTTCGACCAAAATCACTGGATAGTAATATTATGTTCAGCGAGAGTACTTATAAGGTGTACGAAGGCTACTGACGGTAGTCATAGGACATCACGGTAAAGATCGCTACTGGAACCGATGTTCAGCACAATCACAATTCATTGACAGATTAGTTAATAGGGGATGACGAACCACTTGTATAGTTATTCCAAAGGAGATTCTTGACATTTTCGTCAAGTTGTTCCGCCATCGACAATGGAGAAAGGGATGAGTGACTCACTGACATACCACAAGTATTACTACTTATAAGCGAGATCTGCAAGTCAGTCGATCGGTGCTCCAGGGTCTGATGGATTGGAACGTTAGTACTCAGCCTCAACCACGTAGCCTGGGTAGTATAGAGGGCTTAATCCTATACGTATCTGATAGTCGGCCCTACAGCGCCTTGCAGTTGGTGTTAACCCCCGTACAGGAATGATAAGAGACATGCCCATCGGCAACAATGTATCTGATAGTCGGCCCCACAGCGCCTTCCAGTTAGTGTTAACGCCCGGACATGAATGATAAGAGACATGTCCATCGGCAACACTCGAGAGGGAGGCAGAGGACTTGGCATGAAAATTTCCTTGTGCGCACAAGAAGTTAGCCAGGTCGGGGTAGCAGTGGTCCATAGCTGCCAGACGATGATAAAAAAACGTCATCGTGGTGCCTGCAACGGAAGTCCTTGTCAAATTGCCCTAGCAGTGCATGCCGATATGCAGGGTTAGCTTCCGCCCAACCACATCTATATATCAACCGAGGAAAAGGACCGGCGGACTTTGTGCGGGCCAGTCATCGAATCAATGTACGTCACAGAACGGCATATGCATATTGCAATGATAGCAAAGCAAGAGCGCAGGGAACGGAGAATGAAGGTGAAGGGTAAGTTCTATGAAGGAAGGTGTGCAGATGAGGGCGCAGTTGGTTGGATTTTGAACAATTCGAGACGAGAGGAGTATGTTATGAAGTGGTACACGCGCTGCAGGCGACAGGACCAAACCTCGCACTTGCTAGGCTGCGACTGCGATCATACATGCGACTCACGAGTGTCCGTTGGCAGTCGGTTCATGATCATAATCTCTGTCTGAATTGCGTAACAGGTATGATGCGCTCATTCCGAGCCGCGACCGGCTGGACCAGTGACCATTTATCTGTAAAACGAACTTTGGACAAACACGGCTAGAACGTGATGAACCTAATCGCTCAAGATAGAACCATCGATACACTCGCTGTTTCAGGCATATACAACAGCGCTTCCCCGGGCCCTACTACTAGCGCTAGTCAGCTGATGATGGCTGTTGGCGCCAGGTTCAACCATACAGCGGCCACAAAGCTAGTATGAGTTGTCAGCATCATATCTACAGTGTGAATGACAGTTGCACCGAGCCACTCACAGTGCAATCACAAGAGTCGGTGACGAGACCAAGATATCGAACCTAGGCAGCAAATGAAAACGTATGGACCGAGTAGTACTAGTAAGATAGGCCTCGTTCATACACAGCTACATCACGTGACTTGGCGT
>LVVM01002631.1:3081-17323 GCA_001882365.1 Rhizopogon vesiculosus
TGCTGTTGTTGTTGTTGTTGTTGCGGCGTCTGTTGCATCGTCTGTGGGTGTTGGCCGGGTCGGCGAGGCTGTCCAGGCGGAGCCATTCCCTGCATGTTCGACGGACCTGCAGGGCCAACTTGTGACGACTTTACGCCACGCTGTCGCAACTCAGCCAAGATACGTTGCTATAATGCACGTCAACAAATCTTCCAGTAAAGTAACATGAGAATGAATGCACCTTATCTTGGAAGCCGAGCGAGTGCAAATCCTTCTCTCCAAAACCGAGCGCGGTTCTAACGGCTGTGACGGCCTCTGTAGGTAAACGACTGAGTTCATGGTTAATCATGCCCTCTTGGTTATTCGTTGGCGTCTGGCGGGCCACCAATGACGGGCTGCGTTGCAACATGCCGCCCTGACCAGGGGTGCCTGGGCGACTGGGCGACCGTCCCATGGGAAACGGTGGTGTCTGTGTCTGGGGGGCCGACCCCAGGGATGGATTTGAAGGGTGCATGGGCCGATTGAGGTTCGCGAGGTGGTTAGGTGGTCCTCCCAGCTGACTCATCGGGGGCTGTTGATGCTGAGGTCCAGGTCCGGTACCGGGATTACCTCCTGCAATATGGGGAGAATGTGACATGGTTGGAGACTGGAATGGAGGCGCGGCGCCATTCGGTCTTGGAGGGCCACCGGGTCGCTGCTGCCCTGGCAGTAGCTGAGAAAAGTTGCCTGGTTGACCGGGAAGGCCGCCCGATTGCATCGGGATACCGTTTGCTTGTGGAGTCATCGAAAACGGCATAGGGCCCTGGGCGCCATTCTGCATTGGCCCTGGGTTACCTGACAAAGAAGTAGGTCCAACACCGTTAGGCATCTGCCCACTAGGTGGCATCGACGTCTGGGGTCTTTGCGTACCGTTCATAAAACGATTCATCGCCGTCTGTTGTTGCCGCATTGGTTGGGCATTGTGCTGCCTGAGGTGTTGTTGTTGCAATTGATGCTGTTCAGAGGGTTGCGGTTGGTATAGCGCCTACGAACGTTGCAGATCACATACCTGTGTGTAGACAAGAGCATCATCCGTTCCAGATCCGTTACTTTTTGCTGTGAATAAAACCCAAAAAACACTCCACCACCTGCGGGCACGCATACTGAGTTAACCGAGCGCCTAAGGATGGGTTGAAGAAGACGTACTCGAATAGTAGGCCCTGACGTGCATTGATAGGAGGGGCAGAGTCTTGTGGTATATCGGCTTCTGCTAGCAGCTCACGAGCTGTTTTCCGGAAGCCTCGCTTATTGCAATAATCATAAATGTAGATGTTGAACCTGGGTTAGCAGGCGACGGGTTAAGTTGGTCCAAGGGAATGAGATATGTGGTGACAAACATCCTGTCCCCTTCCCAAGATGGATCCGACAACGGGGGAGAGGGTTCACCTGCAGGCTGTGGTGCAGGCATCGATCCGGGAAGGCCAGAGGCCATGAAGAGCTCCGATGCAGGTTGACGGACGAGTAAAAACACAAGAGTGGGGGGTAAAGATCAGCGAAATGAAGCACACGTATCGCCTCGGCCGGGTTGGAAAAATAAAGTCAACGGCAAGTGGCAGAAACTTGAGCTGTGTTGGCTGCCAAGATATAATAAGGCAACACGAGCCAGGAGACAGCAGACAGGTGCTGCGACCAACGAGGGAGGAAAAAGGATGGGTATTTGAGGGAGAGGACGACGTGCAGATAGACCTGATCGTCGTTAAAGACGATGGCGACGAGGTAGGCTGGGGGCGGGAGGTGAGTAGGCGAATGGGAAGATTGGATTCTAGTACCAAACGAGAGGCGCAAGGCGTCCCTAGATGGGAAATTTCCAATTGTCGCCGACTTTGCCACAAAAAAACTTACACGCCGTTTGCCGCAATGCTGAGTCGGCATGGCCTCTACGTTTCCTTCTACAATAAGTACGTTAAAAGAAAACTACGATACACGCGCTGGAGATAAACTACAATATGCAATTAATGTCTGCGAACAACAGCAATTTGAAAGTCCCATCCTCCAACAATATACTTCACCTCAACAAGCCGCTTGATCTCCCGCCAACCTGCACTCCCCTCGACATCCTGGAGATCTGTCACCACATAAATGAAGTCTGCAGGGGAGAGAAGCGATCGCAGTAGCGATCCAATTAAGAATGCAATTAGTGCTATGATTAGAACCGTCGACAGCGGGTATGTCGTCGGCATTCGAACAATGCTTGATGTCACTGGCCGGGTCGTCGTACTCGTCTCCGTGCTCGGCAGCCCGCCAGGTAGCTTCGGAACACTTCCAGATGATCGACGAGAAGATGAAACAGATGGCACAGGTGACACAGGCTTCTTGCCAGGCGATGAAGTCCAACGGGACAGGGGATTACTAGGATACGCGTTTAGGAATCCAAACAATCCACCGCTTGATGGTGGCGACGGCACGGTCAGCGTAATAACACCGTTCTCGGGAGCATCCTAGTATAACATTTGCGGTTTAGGGAAGTTGTACATTTTCGGCAAGGAACTTACCACGGGCGACCCATTCTCGGTTTCTTCCGTCTTTGGTCCATTCTCTTCAGGCGCCTTCGGATCTTCATTGATATCGATGGTAGGGACGATTGCATCATTATCGATCAAATCATCCGCACGAGATAGTGGTGCTTTGAGTTCGTCGGGGAACGAGTCTCCGTCATCTGCGGACCTAATAACGTGCGTCAGCCACGACTTGCGCACCAATTTACGAGTCTGACCGACCTTTGCAGTACCTGCATACGAGAGACCCGGTCATCCTGAAGCTCATCACGCCCAAGTGCCGTCAACGACTCCTTCTCGCTCGCGATCCCTACGTTCGCTCCACCAACCTTGACCACCACTCCACTCTTGATACCCGAAGCAGACGTTACGACAGGCTTAATCTCCACGCGCACCACAAACCCTCTTTCATGCAGATCATTGAACCATTGCGGCTTAGGGGGTGCGCTCCTAGTCTCGCCCGTAAGTGGATCTTTCACCGTCGATACCCGGTACTGTGCCGTGGGCAGAGTCAATCTTACGAGATGTCGCGGCAACCGATCAGCATTTAATCCGGATGAATGTAGCGGCGAAGCAGGAATGGTGTATACGCTAGAACTGATTGGCAGGTCGGTTGAAGCCGAATTTGAGCTTGGGTCTGAGTCCACGTCATCCTTGCGTATCTCGAGCGGGATAAACTTCGTGTTTTCTCGCGGGTGAGATGTAATCAGTACTTCGTAGCCCTCAGGATAGAGCTTTGAGTCCACGACAATCTCAGCGACAAGGAGGTCCGTCGAATGTCTGATTTCGCCTTTCACAGTAAACGCAGAAGATGATGGCTTCAAGGCTTCCGCAGAGTTGGAGCGCGCTGAGGCTGAGGAGGTCCTGCGACGATTTGGCGGGGATGATGGGGTCGAAGGAGACGCGGGAACTTCTCCTGAAGTATTCGCCCGAGCATCAGAGCTACCAAGAGGGAGACCCACCCTGCTTGGCCTAGGAGTAGTTTCATCAATTCTACTTGATGTAGCATTGGCCATCGTGAGCAGCACAACACTGCAGTGGGTTCGATTCAGAGGGCTGAAAGTCGAAGCAATCAACATGCGATTATCATCCTTCTTCCTTAATTTCCAAGATGGCGCATTGACTCCCGTGCCGCCCTTCTGTTCCGCCAAGACAACACCCGCCGCCGGAAGCCTCATATATGGCATGGGTGAATTGCCCTTGAGGTAGGTCTCCACCGCAAGTATCGACTTGGGGAGGGCGCTGTTGATCAGTGAGTTCACTGCGACTGGTATCGATCCTGCGTAGTCCACCGCGACGACTCTGGTGCACCGTGTCGATGGAATGGCGTAGTTCTCTTTGGTATATGGGTCAAGGGTCTCAAACATCCAACCATCGATGTACGCCCGCCCGATGGGGAGCGCGTATGGGTTGTACTTGGATGACGAAAATGATACAGCCGATTCCGGGCTGAAAGATGCGGATACGCAAAATATCACAGAGCGATCTTGTGAAGGGCCCGTCTCTCCCGGCGTGACGTCTAAACTTGAGACTGGGAGTCTAGAGCGGGCCATGATAGACGCCAGGAAGAAACCCCGGTCACGGAAAGGAAACCCTCCCTTGGACACCACAAACGACGTGTGGCATTTCGCCCCAAACCTTTCCAAAATAGAAGCAGAAGCAAATCGGACATCCCACTGCTTCCGGCAGTCATTGTTCGTTACAACAGCAGCAACCTCTTCCGCGGAGACCCCTTCGATGACTTTCTCCCCCTTGTGCACCGGGATGACGGGCGAGATGTCTGCCAGTAGTTTGCGCTCAACAGAGATACCCGTGCTCGACACGAGTGTCCACCCAGCTTTGGCATCGGGACCACCGCATTGCAGATCTCGCATCCATTGCAGAGCTTCTGCAGCATGTTGCATGGGTGCTCGTGATGCAGATGGAGCGCCTCCGTCTCCAGGAACCATTGCAGCAACCGCCTGCTGGGTCGTAATTGTCGCTGATTCTACTGCAGTCGACCAAAAACTGGCAAGTGGACTCGAGAATTTTGGAGCCGATAACCACGTTGACGAGGGCTTCGGAGACTCGAGTGGGTCAACTGACGGACTTCCGGCAGCAGTAGACTCTGAGCTGTTTGTAGATTCTCCATCTGCGTCCCACTCTGCCCGTCGTCGTCGAATAACGCCCACGACTGGGGGTTGGTCGAGTGGGATGCGTAATGGCTTGACACGTTTGCGCTTCGCAAGTGCCTTGATCTCCTGCTCAGGTAGTTCCTCGACGTCGACAGTAACACGAGCTCCATTGACCATCACAGCACCCTTGTCTTTCCCGGATCCCATCGGCCCACGGCGTACAATGGCCAGCAGCCTTTCATCTGCGGCGAACAGAGCATCATGTGTGAGCGTCAACCACAGCCCTCCTCCACCCGCGGATAGTCGATGCCGGCGTAAGGCGGAAACACTATGAGGAGGGGGGTCGACTACAACGTCGAGCGCGGATGCCCACATATCCATGTCACAACGGATCTCGCACTCAATCGTATGTATCGTGCGAGAGTTGGTAGGTGATGCTGGTTCATTCGCCGAGCTGTCGGGACTGGTGGGTCCCCGGCGACTCTCCGAGCCCTCGTACTCGACCCGGAATGTCCCCTTGTCGTGATCGTATCTCATCTGATTAGCTTTCGCACCCGCAAGTCGGGTCACTACTGGGGGACCACCGCACTTGATAACAAAGTCACCTACGCCAGCGAGCGCAGAGATCATGGACTGCGGTATGCTTGCTTTATTCGACCACCCTTTGGGATCTGACTGCTCCAACAGTGTGAGCTGCGTGGTACTCGGAGAGAGCGCTTCGATTGCCCATCCTTGTAGATCAACCTGTGTGCGAATGACCGTAGGGTCTTGGGGAGGGATAGAGGGGAACAAGTATGGGTCATCGACTGAGAATGAGAAGACGTGAATAGTGGTAGGAGATTTATAGACAGTTTTCAACAGGACGTTGTCCCGACCCCTGTGCGCAAGTCAGAATTAAATCACAATCAAGTGAAGGGTGCGCACTGTACAGGCCATGCAGGTTTAGTCTTAAAATGCCAAAGTTCTGTCAGCTCATTCACATCCTCGAGCAGCACTGCATCCTCGTGTTGCTTGTCCCAGAAGACCCTAGCACCAGGCGAAACCAACGCGCCGTACAAGTCCCACAATCCAAGGCCAACAAAGGTGGCTTCGGCTCTATACACCACCAGGGTAGGATCGATAGAATCTAATTGAGTGACTGACACTCCACGTAATTCCGTAGCTGTAGTATGTACCATGAGTTCTAACTCAAACGAGAAAATGATTTCCACTCACTCCGTTTCCACTTTGCTTCTGGCTCCTGCAATAGCGACGAGAAGTATATATAACTCCTCTTCACGCGCGACAGTATGGTTTTCTCCGCTGCCGCAGATCGCTCAGTCAATGACCGTACTAGCTGTGGTCTCGTAGGCGTCGTGGAGCTCGATGCAACGGAGTTGACTGAAGATGACGTTTGGAAGCTCACATCTGCAGCATTGGTTGCATCCTGCAGGATCTGTTGCTGCTGCTGCATAAAAGACGACGGATCGCGTTCGTCTAGAAGCTGAATGGCTTGAGGAAGCCCGTTCAGCCTTATTCCGCTAGATGGCCCAGAGAGTTCTATGACCGCGCGAACTTTGAGTATAGAATGATCATCCGGAAGAGGGGCATGGGATATACGGAGAATCGTTAGTTCCGGTGGCTTACTCCCCGAAATGGGAGAAGAAGACTTCTGTCGCGAGGCGATGGCATTCCAGGGGAGATTCTCGACCTTCTGAGATGAGCCCTTCGTAGTCAGCTGCACGTCCCACCCTTCACTCGAAGGAAGGACACATTCAAGGGAGCGCACGAGGCGTCTGTGTTCCTTAACGACGTCCAGGCCTTGATTTGTCTCCACTGAGTGATCTTCCTCCTCTGAGTGTATCACGTATTCAATGGCAAGTGCCTGCCTGTCGAGCTGAAACCGTATCTTCTCAATGCTAACACCATATCCGTGTCCCGCAAGGACAGGTATGCGCGAGCCACGCGCTAAGACGGTTTTATATAGACCCAACATCATGGTGCACAGCTGTTGGCATACGCTGGAAGCAGAGCCAAAATTCCAGATTGCACGAAGGTCATGCTGCCAGAAGCACGTAATGCGTAGACGCGGTTGTGCAATGAAAGTCGACATACGCCTTTTGATTTGACCGGCTGGCGAGTTGGACTGCGGGGCGGGGGATGGATGAACATGTTGGATACACCAGGCGAACACTGGAAGTTATTAGTGAAGCGAGAATGGGACAGCGGAACGACTTACGTGCAACATTTGATCTTACGTAGGGAGGAGATGGCCTCAAATACGCTGGCTCATCGGATGAACGTGGCAATGAGGTGGAAATATCTATTATTGTAGATGTATCCTGGTAGATGCGTGAAATCTGTACGGCGTCTCGCGGACTGCATAGAAATCAACACAACACCGAGACTTAAATATAAAACAACGAACTTGGCAGGCCAACCAAGCGTAAAATTAGTCTTAGATATCCGTGTCTGGCGATCAAACATCTCGACCAGTTGTGCGCTCTCAACTGCGGGGTCCCACTCCTGTCTAAGTTCCGGTGTAGTGATGACGGCTTTCCACGCGTCGAGAGAAGCAGATTGGTCTGTAATTGGGACATCGAGGACGACTCTGTATACGTTTTCGCCAGACTTTGTGGCTTTACGGTGCACGGCGACATCGGTGAGCTCAGGATTTGTGGAAGCGCGTGATTTTCCCTTGCCTGGCGAAGAGTCGCTGGCTAAAGAGATATGTTTCCATTCTGACGAGGAATGAGAAGAAAGGAGCTGGCGGAAAGTGGCTTCAGCCCCGTCTAGTGCATCCTGCCAGGTTTGACGGAGACTAGGACATTATGAGCTTTGCAGGACTCTAAGGAGGAAGAAAGCCAGACCTTGTACCGTCAGACATACCACAACGTAGAAAAGCAAACAACGTGACGTGCTGCAAGCCTGACTGGCTGGAGCCTCCTCCGAAGCCACGTGGAAAACATCATCCCAAAAATGGAAATCATATAATTGGCAAGCACGCTCCGTCAGCCTCTCCGTCGGAGTCACCGGTATCGATGATGGTTATAGAATCAAAGCCAGAGAACGACAGTCCTAGGTCTAACATCCTAGAAACCCCTCAGCTAATACCACACAGCAAGCTTCCATTAGACTCCAGCGACAGGATTTTAAGCATCCAGTCTCACGTCGCATATGGCTATGTCGGCGGAAAGGCTGCCGTATTCCCCCTCCAATGTATAGGCTACGATGTCGATGTACGTCAGTCGTATTTCATCTCCACCAGCAAATATTTTGACAGTACTCAGGTAGTCAACACCGTGAATTTTTCAAACCACACTGGTAAGTTTGCCGCAGGCTCTACATTACAGCACATATCATGTCTCGGACATAGGTTATGCGCGGTTCGCTGGAACAAGAACATCTGCAGAAGAACTCGCATCGATCTTTAAGTCGATGGATGAGACGGGCTTGTTGGCCCCTCGTAGGCTTCTCACAGGTTATATACCAAACGCTGCTGCTTTGGAAGTCATAAGGAACCTTGCGCAGAAGCTCAAGTCAGATAACCCGCACCTCATATACCTCCTAGATCGTAGGTTCCCTGAAATCTCATCACCGAGTATTTTTCTTATTTATTTATTTTGGATACAGCCGTGCTCGGCGACTCGGGAAAGCTCTACGTGTCACAAGATGTAATACCCATATACAAGGGCATGCTTTCTTTTGCCTCTATCATCACACCCAACTGGTTTGAAGTCGAGTGAGCACATTCCCTCACAGGTCGACACTATCTGACATGATAAAGGACTCTGACCGGTGTACGACTGCGTTCTCTAAGCGCTCTCCGCGATGCCCTATCTATCCTGCACAAGCAAGTTCCACACGTCGTCATTTCCTCTATTCCCCTACAACCCTGGTTATCCGAGGTGCTTCCTCAAATTATGCAGCCACTAGCCTCTACAGAGAATCAAAAAGGCTATCTCCTCTGCATCTGCTCATCACACACCGTCGGAACAAGCTCTCCCTCCACAGTGCATGCCAGAGTAGTCCCACTGATCCCAGGATACTTCTCCGGAGTCGGCGACCTGTTCTCAGCACTGACCCTCGGCCACTTCGACCCATCATCATCAGCGCTTCATTCACAGACCTCACTGTCATTCGCAGTTGCTGCTGCTTTACATAAGACACATTCGATCCTTGAACTCACGAATGCCTTTGCAGCGCGGCTTCCTCCTGAAGAGTGCACGGCTACTGATGATGAGCTAGATGCAGCCGAGCCGGTGCGGCAACTCAGAAGAATGAGGGGAAGAGAGCTCAGACTTGTGCAGGGGCAGGACATATTGCGGGAGGAGTGGAGGGAAGGGCAAGGAAGAGATATGTATCTTTGGGGTGGATTCTGGAATTCGCCTGAACCAAAATTAACTTGAAACTTTATGATATTAACTATGGTTTAAACTTTCTTATAACTAAATGTGTTTGTTACTTGTTCATCTTATGAACGAGACGCTATCATATCAAATCTGGAAACACATCCGACAGAGGAGCACCAACACAAGCGCCCAGTGACTGTGTCAAACATGGACAACTCAGTCAATAACATTAACACGAGCTTTAAGTTATATAAGCATGCACTATGGCCCCACCCCACCCTGCTGCACAATCTCCATCGGCGTGACGCCGCCATGACTAGGCGCCGGTATCGATGAAGCTGCGCTCCTCAGTTGCTCTTCCGTCATCCGCCGGCGTCGCTCTCCCACTTTCCATATCACATCCTTAAGCTCCTGTACCACCTCCCCGCCAGGCCCCCACCGCTCAATCTTAGAAGACACAGGCACCTCACCCCCACTCTCCCGCCGTGCCTTCGCAAGCTTTATCCGCTCCTCCCTCGTCAACCTCGAGCGCTCGCGACTAAATGCAGGCGAGCTTCCCGTCTCGGCTTCAAACACCTGCTCAATACCAGGTGGAGGCAGATGATGCGATGAAGCCGTTAACAACAGATGAGGCGATGCATCATCTACATCAAACGTCTCTCCAGCCGGGGAAATCACCATCAGCCCGACGTCTTCGCTTTGCGCATCTACACCTGACGGTGCTTCATCGGGCTTATCAGAATCGTCGCTTCCCATGTCAGGAGCCAAGGTAGGTAGGTCTTCTGGTTCTTCCGCAGAGGAGCTAGGTGGTGGAAGTACGATATTTGTGAGCTTCTCCCGGCCACGCTCACACTCCCGCAGGGCAAGACCAAGCTCACGTCGCAAGCGCTCATAGGCAAGAAGTGCGGGGTGATTCGAAAGCTCCTCGACAGAGGACGTCGATAGATGTGAAGAATGGCCGAATGACGGCTCTTCTTTCAGGGAGGATACGCACTGCTCGAGGTGATCTCGCGCCTCATCAAGAGCAGAAGAAATAGCATCGACGTGGACTGCGAACCGTGCAAGATCACTGGGCAGTGGCGCGAAAGATGTGATTTGGGAGATTGAATGCCAAAGAGGGTGAGTGGAGACTGGAGGTGATAATAGTGAAGAAGGTTGTACGTCAGATGAGTCTGATGCCGCTTCGTCCTTCAAATGTCGTTCCTCCACCTCCTCCAGAACCTCGGTAAGTCTCGAGGAGGCATCGATTAATGTAGTCGTAAGGAGGCTCATGAGCGAACGCACGTCCTCCCAGTAAGCATCATCTTCATCCTCTTCGAAACGGAGAGCCAGTAAATGGGAACATGCGTATCGTTTCGAAGCAAGAGCACATTGGAGTGCTTGGTTCAAGGATGGAATCGAGAGCGGATGTCGCGTTGGTTGCATGCTTGTGTATTTTGAAGCAGGGGACATTGTTGGAAGGCGCCTCGAGTCAGAGTTACTCCTAAATAATGGTACAGCAGAATTATGGACGAATTTGCTCATGCCCTGGTTCCGACGCTTTCGGTGCAGATCAAGAGCAGCGACCCCGAAGAAAGTATCATCGCCTTCAGGTAGCGAAGAAGCGTTGCCAAGGTGACCATCGTCCTCTTCGACCACATCAAGGAGTGGTTTGGGAGGAGATGGGCTCGTGGGTGCACTAACACTGTTTCTTCGTGATGGTGACCCAGCATCAAGGAGTGCGCTAAGATCGGATCTCCGCTTTTCCCTCCTCTTCGCAATATGGGATGTGGGACTTCCTGCCTGAGCAAGAGCAGAGTAGGTCCCATTCCACGTCGACCTTTTCTGATCGATGGAAGTGGTGTTTGCACCTTGCCGAGAACCTGGCAGAGAAAGTGGCCGGTGGTGATCGCTATTAAGACAGAACGTGAGTTTCATAGGTGATGCCGGAGCATACATCTCCGAGAGCTGCGCAAGCTCAGGTGGAGATGCAATGGCGGAAAGTAGTTGGCGAACATTGTCACATTGGGTTTGGGTCGTGAGCAAGGAAGTTGAGAGCGCTACCCTGAGGGACGAAGAAGGCGTCATTGGGGAAGAGGGTCCGTAGAAGATGCTACAGGCGACGTAGTCAGGATACGCGTTTCGGTGATATTATAGGAATTACCTTCGCTCTTCACTTTCTAGTGTATCTAGGGTATCATGAACAACGGCGTCCCACACCTTGCCCGCTGTAATTAAATTTTGTAATGCTTCCAGTGACTGCAAAAAAGAGCGGTAAGTACGCTTCCCATCATATGCAATTGCAGGGCTCACAGGTGTAATGATGTCAGGTTTAGAATGTATATCCCATCGATGAATGTGCATATAATACAGAGTGCTAGCGAGCAACAGGATAAACAGAGAGTAAAATCGGGCGCTGAGGGCAGCCGCAGCAAGAGTGACGGAAAGGGTCAAGGGCCATACATGTGTTTCGGGTTCGGTGGGTATCGTTAGAGAAATTTGATCGGTCGCTGAGCTTTCAGTCAGGCTGTTACTTCTGCTATGATTGCTGGCGAGCCTCCCGGGAAACGAGGGTGAAAACGAACGACGATGTGGATGAGGGGCTGGGGTGGAGGCGAAACTAGGAGACAAGAGGGAAGAGGAGATGATAGCATACTTGAAGCGCTCAGCGAAAGCTTGTGTGCGCTTCGAGACTCGGTCAGAAGTAAAGAGCGACTTGAGGAACTGCATAACATTGCAGGTGAAGAAGAGTGAAGAAGTTGTTTGACCGAGGATATAAGAATATTTATATGCGAGCTCAGGAACGGTGTTACGGCCATAAAGTTGGAACCCACCTGTAGCACGTCAAGAATAATGAAACACAATTTTTCAACCTCGGCACTGAACTTGAAAACTACTGGCGACTCCGTATGTTGCATTAGTGAGAAAAGTGGACAGCTTCCAGGCATTTGCTCGGGGGCTTCACCCACCGACTCTGCGACGACGTGAGAATGGGCAACGATCAAAGATGACGGAGGTAACAACTGTTGCGCACCTGTCAAATACTCCTCTAATGGATGTCCGTCATAGTAAGGTTGGGCCATGAGCTGGAGTTGAGGCGTTCAGTCGCGATCGGTTGGCGAGATGAGCACCGGTTTTCGTGAAGCGTTCGTAAGACGAGATTCCGGATATTAGGAGCAGGCTGGTGAAAACAAAGGATAGCTCCAAGGAACAAGGCGAGGAAATGATGGTGAGCGTTAGCTACAAACGCCCAATCATGCACAATTTCGTCTCCTCAGGGAGCTGAGCTGTCCATTGTTTGCTTACTTAATCCCATTGTGCTACCGACAATGAGCCTGACATTGACACGCTCATTTCAGATCGAGAAGGTACGCAGCAAAAAGTAAATGTCTTCCTCGATCATTCAGCTCAACTCGTGTAAACTACGAGGGATTTCATGGCTGTCCGACACCGGCGCTCAATGGAATCCTAACCACTGCGGTGACCATGCATACCAGTGGCTGTCTGCATGATCATCCGACAAGGGAGGCTCGTCACTATAGTCATCGCCTCCTCTTCTGTAACACTGGTATTTGTCGAACGTCTCCCAACATAGTCATATTCACGAACATGACAGTTCATTAAACTAGATGCTGTCTCTGGCGAACATCACTATCAAAGAGTCGCCGAAGACTAACCCGGTCGCCTGCAGCTCGTGTTTTCCGCAAGGATTGCTGAATCCTCGAAGCTCACAAATGAATAGAAAGTAAACCACACTCTTCGAGCAAGTATTCAGGAACATGCGGTGTTTCCGTGGAGTAAGGATTGATTTCCTTGCCGTCGATCGATCGCTGCGACTATCAAAGATAGCGGCTCTTGCTATGGTCCGTGTCATGGTTTAGCATGGTATTCAAGAATTCACGTCCCTGTCTCGATGTCTTTGACAACGGCACAGAAACCGTCTGTACAAGAATATACTTGTGATGTTACTTGTCAGCTCGCTAATACCCAGCTGGACATGAGTAATACTTAACCACGTGTAGGTGATTCTCACTCCGTTTTCCCTCGATTGATCACCGCCGCTCATCAAGCCTCACTTGAACCACCCCCAGAGAAGTTGGACTTCGGGTGCTGTTCTTCCTGTCTGATTGGCTTCTAAAGATCATCAGTATTCCACAAGTCCGCTGTCCAGTGTCTATCACGTCTATTTATCTGTTTCCTGATTAACCGAAGCTTCGTCCTTCAACACTACGACAATTTCCAAAGTGATGGGCGAGCCTCAGAGCAAGCGCGTTCGGTACCGGCGATTCAACTCAAAATCACAGGACCGCTATGCCCACCAAAAAACTTAGACATCGTTCGCGGACGACGATTGTACAACATAGCCTGTAGGGCTTCCCCCGAAATCAATTCCTTGAATGCGAGTTATGACGCTATTACTGGCCCCTGTTGCATGAGGCTCGAGGTATCACTCGCTATCAACCGTGCACCTACCTGCTCTTCTTGCATGATACTTTGAGTGACCTAGGCGTTTGAATTGACAGTCATGAAAGCATCGACTGACGATTCAACTCTAATCCTTGGCGTACGAGAAGTTCTCCTCGGTACAGCAGCACTCCCTTTCACGATGATTACACCGATTCCAGTTAAGAGAACGCGGGAGCGACTCGGAGCGCAGGAGAGGATCCGTTTATGACGGGAATGCTATACATTACATATATCGAATAGAGACTACAGAGTCCATTCATACCGTAGTTAAACGTAGTACACCTGACATAGAGTCGCATAGGAGACGAAACGGACCTTTCTGTTAAAAATCTCGCGATCGATCATTACTCGTCATCCTTCAATGCTTCTGGTAAACGTTCAGTGCTAGTACCCTCTTCGGCACAAAGCACGCCTTCGTCTTCCATCTTCGACCTCGTTGCTCCAGACCGCACTGTTGGTATCTGACTCCCAGATTGCACAACGATGATGCTCGTGGTGAAGATGTCAGGCGATTCGAACGACTGGTCGAGATCAAACGTATCCTTACGGAACAGGCGGTATGCGAAAGTAACAATCACCAGGAGGTTACAGATGACAAGACTGAGGGCGGCCTATTTTCCGTAGGATGGGGGGTTGGATGCCGCATAAAAGTACAAGGACGCAGGCTTGCTCACCTTGACATGTGAGAAGATGATCGTCTTGTGCGTGTGGGGCCTGATGAGCATTATCGAGTGCGGGATTGTGATCATAGTGATTAGAATAGATGAGCTGAACGCGGATAGGACCATTATCTTTCTGCCACGCGAGAGCCCCACATTTTTCCAGAGGTGCAGTGGCA
>LVVM01002656.1:0-13287 GCA_001882365.1 Rhizopogon vesiculosus
GGCGAAGGGGACGAGAGAGTGGCCGTTGAAGAGCAACCATGAGTTACGTGGTGCGCTTTTGTCTGATTCTTGGGATGAGGAGGACTCGTCGGTCTCGGGTGTGGAGGGGACATAGCCGAAGTTGCAGACTATGTCGCCAGTGGAGAGATGTTCCCAGAGCCCGTTTTCGATGAGGAGTTCTTCGCATAGGGAGACTGCTTCTGGGACGAGTCCTGTGCAAGGTACGAATACGCGTAGCACGGGGGCTCGGATTCGTGAGGTTGCAGTGGGGAGGTCATGTGGGGAGCTAGTGGAGAGACTGGAGAGGTCGTTTGTCCTTCTGCGCGAGAATTCGGGTGGAGATGGACTGCCGCTGATAGAGGACGATGCACTGGACATCTCACTTGAACCTGTGCGCCTGTGCATACGGAATGCAGGTTTTCTGAAATCATCCTCAGACATGAAACTGCGATGGCTCGAATAGGGCACTGCGCCCTGGGATTGTGTGCCAGCGATCGTGCGCCGCCAGCGTGCATCATAGTACTTTAGTGACCGGGGTTCGGAGAGTGGAGGCGGTGGTGGATTCTTATTACCAAATATGGAAAGCTTTCTTGACCTGCGAGCCGGAGGATTAACATCACCGGAGGTCCTGGGCCTTGAAAAGTCTCGGCCCCTGGGTTTGGACCGACTTGCAGGGTCGCGGGAGCCTGTGATGGCGGAATCAGCACCTGACACAGGCGCGCCGGCTGGGTCCTTTTCGGAAAGCTCGGAGACAAATGACAGTGGCGCAGGGAACGTGAGCTCGCGGAGGCCATGAGGCAGTGGAGGAGAGAGGGAAGGGAAACGTTGGGGTTGGAAGTAGTGATCATGGTCGACGGGTAGGGGGAGGGGGGAGCTATGTACGAGGGACTGAAGCAAAAGGACAAAGCGGGAGTGAGTTAGACAGAGCATGGCTAACTTGTGGGTTAGTTTTGAGGTTGTTACGTCGTATTCTCTGTCAGGGGCGAGGTTTGATATGCTCCGAAGTGCATGCACTGGGTACTGGTGGAGAGGAACGCGTTGTGAGATAACTAATAATAACGATAATATGCGAAATTACGCCAATGTCAGAAGGCGTCGGCAAACAAAATTAGAGAGAACACGAACGCAAGAGGTCGAGGTCTTGAAGGGATATGTCAATATCTCTCCATTTGGAGATATCTCGATGCCTGAGAGCGTAGCGGTATCCTGGGACATATTGTGCCATAATGACGTCTCTCAAGTCACGGAGGTCCCAAAGACGCCTCATATCTGTGCAAGTTGATAAGAGGACGTAAAAATCGGACCACGGTAGGTACTGGAGCAAGACGGTGAGGATACGAGGTCGCTTGAGGGAATGTACGGCTGTGCGTTGCATTCTCTGCCATGCCATTGATTTGAGAAGGGAAGAAGCAGGTCGTGGTGGGCGTTCGCGAACGAGGCTCGGGCTTCTGACCGATCGTTGTTTGTCGATTTGGTAGGTGAACCTTTGCTGTGGTGGAGGAAAAGGTATTTGGTATGATTTGTGGGATGGAAGTGCAGGGAGCGGCCTGTCCCTGTCGTTGTGCATGGTAGGGGCTGGCTCGATTGATACTGGATCGCTGGACGTAGTGCTGGAAGAGTCAGAGCTAGTGAGGGAGGGAGTACGCTCAGTGTAGGTGTTCATGGCGAGGAAGGGAAGAAACATGGGACATGGATAAAATTTGGTTGCTGGAGGGGATCGTCGCAAGCAGTCACTATGTAATTATGAAGCCGCGATCTTATGGTTACCCTCAACTGCTTTATCCATTTTGGTATCAAATTATGTAATCCCTGCATAATCGGTAGCGTCATGTACTCCACGTTTGTCCTTGTTTGTGCACCGACGACCACCAAGTACTACGCCCTCAACACCCTTGTCATCCACACAATGGCAGCAGTAAGCCCTCTCCTTTGTCACACAATCACCCCGCTGACCCCAACCAGGAAGAAGACAATCTTGAGCGCGACATCTTCGGTGACGGCTCTGAGCTGTCTTCAGAGGAAGACGGCATGTTTTCACCTCCTTCTCACATACAATACACTAATGCTTATTCATCTCTTACAGATGCCCCGCAGCAGCGTCAAAGACAGCAACGCCGTCCCACCGAAGAAGATGCCTTTCCCTCTTCTGGCGAATCAAGTGATGCCTATGTACAGGAACGCCAGGCCAAACCCAAACGCCGAGTCAAACGTCGAGATGACGACGAACCTCGCAGGGCCACCAGAAAGCGCAAACGAAAACAGCAACTCACCGAAGAAGATCTCAATGACCTTCCCCCTGAGATAGGTTCGTCTTTCTAGACAATCAAAAAAAAAATCGAGACTAACCGGACACGTTCGTCCAGCAAGTAAACGTCGGATGGATATGCAATTCGATGCTATTCTTAAACCTAAGAAGGCTAACCGACAAAAGAAACGTAAAAAGGATGACGAAGAAATTCTTGACCGTTTCGCAGATGAGGAAGTATCTCGTCTCAGGGAGGCCATGCTTGGTGCCGCAGCTGATGACGAACAAGCTAATCGCGACAAGCTCCCCGCTACAAACAAGCTCAAACTCCTTCCTCAAGTCATGGAGGTCCTCCGCAAGTATGCTGCTATTTTTACCTCGTTTTAAAATCACCGAACCCTAATCTTATTCCGCAGGCAATCACTCTCACAGTCTATTGTGGACAACAACCTCTTAGAAGGTGTCCGCCGCTGGCTGGAACCCCTCCCCGATCGATCCCTCCCAGCCCTCAATATCCAGCGAGACTTCTTCCCCATCTTAAAACGCATGGAATTCATCGACAGCAGCGTGCTCAAAGAATCCGGCCTCGGCCGTATCGTGCTATTCTACACAAAGTGCAAGCGCGTGACATCTGACGTGCAGCGCACCGCTAATGAGCTCGTATCCACCTGGTCGCGCCCCATCATCAAGCGCAGCGCCTCCTACCGTGATCGCGTTGTGCCTATCGCAGAGGAAGACGGCACCGAGCGGACCAACGAGCGTCTTAATGCTATTTTAGCTCGTGCGAAGGAGGGAGAAAAGAACCGCATTAGGAAGAATGCTGTTATGATTCCGCAGAAGAATATCGGCACATATACTGTTGCGCCCAGGACGAGCGTGGGCGGCACGAAGAACAACAATATGAGTGTGGAGACTGATATTGTCCGGAGAAAGGTTAACGCTGAGCGGTTGAGGACCCTATCTAGGAAAATGGCTACCCAGCGCGCATGAGATGAGTTGTGCAGCCGGTGATTTGGATTCGTATGATGTTGTATGGGTTATTGTTCTATTAATTGTTGAGATGCGTTGTTTTCCACTATCAATTGTCATGATTTCCGCAGTCTTCCGCAGCATTGTAATGAAACGAACGTGCACCGCGGTCAGAAGACTCGGAACTCCGGGAATTGACATGGGATGTCCTTGAGTAACGAGGGATACATATGTTGTTTTCTAGTATGTATGACTTCCGCATTTTCACAGCATGATGAAACAAGCGTGTCTGGAACTTTCCCCCTAGTGGCGTTGATGGCATGCTGTTTTCAGGACCGCGCGCTCTGATGCCCGTAGTGCGGCACAGGATCACATGATGCGAGCGCCTATTTAGCTGTTGAAGCTGCTGTGCCTTTGAGTTTTTCTTGGTCAGATGACCTTCAAGCATGCGATACATCAACCTGCTGCTGAACGTTGTCTGACAGCGAGGTACGCCATACTTGCAGGTCTCCACAGCACATGCCTATGACCTGCCAAGCCCAGCAAATATGAGTATTTCTGGTTCAAGGGCTGCCAGGGGCTGCCTTCCGTGAAGTTCGGTCAAACAATCATTGTCAACATAAGAGACATGTCGACTACTATCGACTGTCATATGTCCGGTGTATTAGGTCAGCGACAGGAGACTAACCGGACCGCTGAAAGTTATTCTAGTCACCCCGGTCCGCGCCAACTACAGGGTAAATAACCTGAATACCGGGCAAGTCGGGATCATCCTTGAATCGCAGTTAGGCCGTGTTACCATCATTATATTCAATCCAAAATATAATCAAGAGCACCTACCCACGATAGAATAAGCCGATCCTGTTGCAAGAATAGTCTCTCAAAGCGCCTCGCCGTGAATGGCGTACGACAGACGGTAGCAGTGTAAGGTTGATCCGAGGTGATGTCTTCGACGAAGCAAGAGTGAGCTATCCGACCGGGCGTACGGATGAGAGGGAGCGATGGTGAACTGCCTCGGTCATAGGTGTTTTCTACGCGAGCAATGAGTCGCTTATTGAAGTCCCAGATGTGCACGTAAAAGTGAACTTGGTCGATCCAGAATCCTGTCAGACTTTCTCCAGGTTCGGGAGTACAATCGCGAGGAAGAGCATAGGCCATCTTGCTGCCGAACACGCTGATTTGATTGCATCTGTATAGGTAGTGCGGAAAACACCGCGTATACTGGGGTCCCCAGTCCGACCACGGAATCTCGAGAAGTACCTCTGAGTGTATGGCATGTTCTGAGAAGATGGCCGTATCGATAACTAAAATGACAGGCCACGAATGAGAAAGAACCTCTAAAACCACGATTCGTGACTGCAGGGAGGGCACGTAGCGAGGCAAAAGGTCTGGGCGAGTCGTTGTGCCGTAGAAGGATGGGGTGGCGTGTATCATGTAGGACGGTAGGTGCCTATGAAATGCAAGATTCGGAAGGAGGTACGTGACTCGATGCTGAGGTGAGCCGTCAAGTTCTCGTAATGTGTACAAGGTTAATTGGCCATCTCCTCCGACACCAACCATTGTCTGTTCGTCAAGTAGACGGAAAATTGCCCTATCAGGCTCAAATGGGAAACATAACGGGTACTGCTTATCCTGAGCGGAGGTGCTTTCAAGAGTAGAGTGGACTTACATGCTTTGCATGTCCTTTCCTCCAATCTATCACTTGTATGAACAAGTCCTGAGCGTCGCTCGACTCGGAGTCCACCTGATAGACGACAACTACACGATCCCCGCAGATTTCAGTCCGACGAACATGAACAACATATTCACCAGGTTCATCGAAAGTATGTTTACAGTTCAAGGAAGTGCATGTTGAGTCCGGGTACGGAAGCTGGGACAAAGCCAACCGAAACTCCACTACAAAGACCTGGTATTCTTGCTTGACATCCGTCACAGTGAGTTGGTGGATGGCGAATACTGAACAAACAAGATCCTGCAGAGGATCGACGGCTATCGACAGCCGCATCAGCAGCAGCTGTTGCTGAGAGAAACTCTGTGTGAGCCATGGCCATGAACGCTCGACGTTTGTGACTGAGCCACAATGCCGAATGAAGAGATTCCAATTCCACATCCACCATTTGGCGGATTGCAAACGCCCGCCATAAGGGCCATCCACTGCTTCCGAAACAGTTTTCGCATGGAAGTCGGACCGCCACAAGGATGCCAGTTTCTCGAGTAAATGCATTTTTCTGTAAACATCAATCGAGTCCAGGGTAGCGGTATCATTCAAGCCCTGAGCATAGAGCTCAAGCTTGTATTGAATATGGGTGGAATTCCTGGCTGTATCGCAAACTGTTTTGCAGGTCTAGCATAAACCAAAAGTTAGCCAAGGAGGAACCATGGAACGACACGAAAAAGGCGGACTGTTGTACAACGAGAAAGGTCTCTGGGTGAAAGGAGTAATAGAATGTGGCATATCAACTCTGTAGGAAGCGACAAAAACCCAGCCATGTAGTAGCACTACTGAGCACACCACCAGTGGCAACGAACTTGTCCCAATACTATTTTAGCGCGCAAGGAGCCGCATAAGGAAGAATGCCGTTAGGATCCTGCCGTATTGAAGAGCATGAGCGTAACGGTAGAGGCATGCTACCGTACTGAGTACATAAACCTGGGTCTGCACTCAAAGAGGACTTGGACGAACGTAGAAGGATGTTAACGATTGTGGCGCACCAACTCTTGCTTTGGGCCACAACAGTCGACACCGTCAGAACTCATAGTCGACTCGCCTCGTTAGATTCATCTGTCTTTACTCCTGCCTGCCGCGCCCTATTCAACGCTGCGTCTCGTATACCAAATGTATTCATCTCCCGCGTTTTTCTTTATTCCTCGGCTTCAGAAGTACTAGCTAACCGAGTCGTTGGGCCCATCCGTCCTCACGACTCATCTTCTTACATCAGGCGTGATGTTTCGGGTCAAAAGGGTTTTTTCCAAAACACATTCGCTACTCAGCGTTCGCAATCACTGTCAATTTCTTATCAGATAAGTCTTCTAACTTCCTTTCTCCTTGAGCCACGTTAATGTCTCTTCATCGCGTAGATGCGGTACTACGAGGGTTGACGCTGACATTGTCCAGAGAATGCTGAGGGTTGAACGTTGAGGACCCTCAGAATCTAAACATTTTGGCTACCCAATGCGCATGAAATGAGCTGTGTATGGGTTATTGTCATAGTAAAGAAGGAACAACTAACTTCGTTCGTCTACGGTCTACCTAGGGGAGACTAGGGTATCGTTGTGTTACAGTAATTGTCCTTGGACAATGGGTAATGAGGGACACATTGTTTTAAAATTTTCTACTTACTATACATCATATTTTACCTCAGTCTTTTATAGCATCGGCGAATCGAGGGATGTATTGTCTCGCTATCATGATTTCTCCAGTCTTCTACAACATCTGCCAACAGCCTACAAAGTTCAGTAAAGGTATTTGCGATTCAAGGTTACTTCTTTGCCAACTCGGACTGTTGAAAATTATTCTAGTCCATGAGGTCCGTGCCATCTACCGGGTAAACGACCTGAATACTGAGCGAGCTAGGACTAAACTCCTACAGTTGGGCCATATTACCATCTCTACTCGATTCATAATTAAGAACACCTACCCATGATAAAACAAGCCGATCTTGTTCCAAGAATAATCTCTCGAAGCCATGCGCCATGAATGGCGTACGGCATACGGTAGCAGTGTAAGGATGATTGGAGATAACGCGTCCAATGAAGCATGTCTTATCGAGCGGACCAGGCTTGTGGACGAGAGGGTGTGATGAGCTGCAGTCAGAAGCATTTTTCGCGCGAGTAATGACTCGCTTATTGAAGTCCCAGATATGCACATAAAAGTGACCCTGGTCGTCCGAAAACCCTTCCAGTCTTTCTCCAGGTTCAGGGGTACGATCCTGAGGAAGAGCATAGGCCATCTTGCTACCGAATACGCCGATTCGGTGGCTTGTGTCGTGAGGAAAGCAACACGTATACTGGGGGTCCCCAGTCTGACCAGGGAATCTCGACAGGCGTCTCTGCGTGTATGGCCTGTTGTGAGAAGATGGCCATATCAATGACTAAAATGATGGTACATGGGTAAGAGAAAATCTCCAAAACCATGATTTGTGACTCTAGAGAGGGCATGTAGCAAGGTATAAGATCTGGACGAGTTGTTGTGCCGTAGAACGATGTGGTAGCATGAATGACGAAGGACGGCGTGTCCCTATGGAATGCAACATTCGGAAGGAGGTATGTGACTCGGTGCTGGGGTAAGCCACCGGGTCCTTGTAATGCGTACAAGGATAAATGGCCTTGCTCCTCGATGACCACAATTGTCTGTTCGTCAACTAGATGGCAACTGGATCGCTTAAAGGATACTGCTTATGTTGAGCCGGGTACTAGCTTCCAAGTACTGAGGGACTTACACTTTTTGCATGTCCTTTCCTCCAATCTATCACTTGTACGGATAAATACCGGGTCTGGATCGAGTGTACATGATAGAGGACAACTGCACGATCCCCACAGATTGCAGGCTCATTCAACAAAGAAACAAAATAAGCACCAGATTCACTGAAAGTATGTTTGCACTGCAAGGAAGTGCATAGTGAGTCCGGATGTGGAAGCAGCGACAAAGCCGACCGAAACTCCAGTAGAAAGACGTCGTGTTCTTGCCCGGCATCAGTCACGACGACTGACATGTACGGAGGCACGAGCACTGCAACGACAAGATCCTGCAGGGGCTCGAAAATCAATGACCACAGAATCTGGTGCTGAGAGGACAAGCTGTCTACGCGCCACGACCGCGAAAGCTCGATGTTTCCGTCGCAGTCCCGAATGAAGAGATTTTTCTGTGCCCACATCCACCAAAGCCCACACTTGACGGATTGGTTCTTTGGAAAACGGCCGTGTCTCATAGGACCCACTACTTCCTCAAAAACAATTTTTGCATCGAAGTCAGAGCCCCACGAGGATGCCAGTTTTTCGAGCGACCGCATCTTTCTAGAAACGCTGATCGAGTCCAAGGTAGCGGTCTCAGTGCAGCCTTGAGCGAAAAGCTCAAGCTTGTATTGAATGTAGACAGAATTCTGGGATGCATCCCAGATTTTTTTGCAAGTCTAGCATAAATCGAAAGTTAGTCTAGGAAGAACATGGAATGACGGGAAAACGGCGGACCGTTGCACAATGAGTAAGGTCTCTAGGTGTGAGAAGAAGTAGAATATGGCATATTAGCTCTGTAGGAAGCGACAAAAAACCCCTCATCATGGGATACGTTGGATGGCAAATTCCAATGGGCACGAGTAACGAGCAAGAGTTAAAACTTACGATGGTTTTGACGTGTGCAACGGGAGAGAAGAACCAAACAAGGCAGAATGCTGCTAACTTATGACAAATAACCTGAATTATGTAGTGTGCCAGTGAGCTGTCTGTGGTGATGTTTCAGGATTAATATACACGAGACTGGCGACCTGAGGGATGAGTGGACCCTAAGGTCATGAGTAGTTGCCACCCCATAGACCACTGAAATGTATTCTAGGGCTGTGCCTAATACAGGGCAAACAACCTGGATACCACGCTAGCTAGTTGCGCGCTACAGGTGGATCGCATTAGACCGTTTCTATATTCCAATCATAAATAAGAACCAGCAGTAACCCGTGACTTTTCCCGGGGTCGAAATGGATAGTAGTCCAAATGCAAAAATTATTCACCGTGACGACGCTTGAATTATCACTCGAGTCCTTGTGGCTTCGCCTCTCAACAATATCGACAACAATTGTGATGAAGTAAGTGCATCGCTAGATGACTCGTATCTCCTCCGGGATTCAACAGAGCAACCCGCTGCTGAGTGTCTCAGCACTTGCGATCGACATACGCTAAATGCATGCCAAGCCCAGCAAAGATATTTGTGGTTCAAGGCTGCCTGCATGGCCGTTGACATCCTCCATCATCTAGTGCTTCCTAATGTGTAGGATGTCAGTTGAAGAGATCCTCCGAATAAGCTCATCCAGTGCAATGAGGCGTGAGCTATGGTTCTACACAGGACCAGCGCACATCCGACCAAATTGAAAGAATGGACCAGGGGCGAGGGACTCGGAAGCGGTATTGGAACAACCCATGACTGGCTAAGTTCGTCTAAGATTGTTTCTTTAGTGATGATGTTCAAATAGTGTAGATCGACAACTTCCTATTTTGCGCAGTATCGAGTCACGCCCAACACATGAATTGTTTGCACTGATGTTTCAGCAATTAACTTACACAATACTGAGGGATACTTGGGCACCGTATAAGATCAACCTTAATGATCACAATCCTGTCACCATGGACCGCCACAATTTATTCCATAGCGAGGTCCGTGTCAACTGCAGGGCAAACAACTTGAATACGGAGCGAGTGATCAGTGAGCTACAGATGAGTCATATTAACCGATTGCTAGATTCGAATGACACTTAAAAAAACACCTACCCATGATAAAATAAGCCGATCCTGTTCCAAGAGTAAGCTGTAAAAGCCATGCGTTGTGAATGGCGTACGACACACGGTAGCAGTGTAAGGATGGTTCGAGATGATGTTTCCAACGAAGCACGACCGAGTGAGCTGCCCAGGTGTGCGGATGAGAGGGTCTGGTGAACTGCGGTCATGGTCATTTTCCGCACGAGCAATGGCTCGCTTATTGAAGTCCCAAATATGCACATAGAAATGATCCTGGTTGTCCGAGGATGTTTCCACTGCTGCTCCATGTTCAGGAATACAATCCCGAGGGAGGATATAGGCCATCTTGTTACCGAACACGCTGATTCGGTGGCTTGGGTGGTGCGGAAAGCACCGCGTATACTGGGATCCCCAGTCCGACCACGGAATCTCGTTAGGTATATCTGAGTGTATGACCTGGCTTGAGAAAATGACCATATCGATGACTAAAATGACAGGCCACGTGTCAGAAAGAACTTCTAAAACCATGATTTGTGACTCGAGGGAGGGCACATAGCCAGGTATAAGGTCTGGGCGAGCCGCAGTGCCGTGGAACAATGGGGTAGCATGAACGACAAATTCCGGCTGGAAACCACGTTGCAGGTCCGGGAGCAGGTACGTAGCTCGATGTTGAGGGGAGCCATCAAGTTCATGTAACGTGTACAAGGCTAAATGGCCTTGCTCCCCGATGAGAACAATTGTCTGTTCGTCAACTAGATGGAAATTTGACTTAGGTCCGACTGGATCGCGTAAACGATACTGCTTATACTGAGCAGGGGAGTTTCCGAGAGCAGAATGGACTTACACTTTTCGCATGTCCTGTCCTCCAATCGATGACTCGTATGAACAACTTCCCAGTCAGACGCAAGTTTAAGTAATAGAGGACGACTACACGATCTCCACAGATGGCAGGATGCCCCAACAAATGAAGAAGATAATAACCAGGTTTATTGAAAACATGTTTACACTCCAAGGAAGTGCATTCTGAGTCCGTATATGGAAGCTGGGATGAAGCCAACCGAAACTCCACGGTGAAAATATGGTGATCTTGCCTGGGAGGCACATAGAACGTACCCAGCGAGAACGTGAACACTGTAACGACAAGATCCTGTAGAGGGTCAACGATTACCGACCTCAGAAACTGGTACTGAGAGGACAAGCTGTGTGTGCGCCATGTCCGCGAAAGCTCGACGTTTCCGTCGCAGCTTCGAATGAGGAGATTGCCGTCTGCCCACATCCACCAAAACCCACACTTGACGGATTGTGTCCACGGAAAACGTTCGTAAAAAGGACCCGCTACGGTGTCCTCGAAAATAGGTTTCGCATGGAAGTCAGACCGCCACAAAGATGCCAGTTTCTTGAGCAAACAGGTCTTTCTGGAAACGCCGACCCAGTCCAGGGTAGCGGGTCTCAGTGAAGTCTTGAGCGAAAAGCTCAAACTTGTATTGAATGTGGACGGAATTCCGGCCTGCATCGTAGACGGCTTTGCAGGTCTAGTGTCAACTAAAAGTTAGCCGAAGAAATATGAACCACAGTAAGGCGGCGAACTGTTGCACAACGGGAAAGGTCCTTAGGCGAAAGGAACAATAGAGTGTGACATATCAACTCTGTAGGAAGTGACAAGAATCCGATCGTCATGGATATGTTTTAGAAAGATCACAAGCTTGTCACAAATGCAACACAGACAGCCCAGTTGCAGCTGAAATTCAGATGAGATTGGATGGGAAGGTCAAAAAATATGTAAAGGATGCCTGAGCATAAGGCAATTCAAGTTGCAAAGAGAGTTAAGGAACCTGGAATGACTATCTTAAAGGTCTGCCTCTAGGGGAGACCAAAAGAGACATGAAGAAATTCAAAAAGGCGACAAAGAAAAATCGCAAATATTAGTTACATAATAAGCGCCAAAGAAAAATGATCGAGTCACAATACCCCACTCGGAGTCCACTCTGAGCAAGCTCATCATGTGTCGGCACTTGTCGGCAACACCGACGTGCAGACAGTCAGTGCAAAAGTGAATTAGAGTGTGTGTTCCTCTTTTGATTTTCTTTCATAGTCTCCATAATCTCAATGACCATTGTGACTGACTCATCTACACTGGTTTCGTGCTATGGTGAAACAGGATGTGGCAGTGTGTTGTATTTCGTTCCCAAACAATCATGTAGCGCAGACTTTATTACGTCTGACTATATGATATCACAGCTGTTCAGCCTCACAGCTCGTACATCAACTAGCTCCCTTTCGATACCCAAAGCTACCAAGCCAGGTATGTACCGATACAACTTTCTGCATCCGCTGTAATCCCTCCGCTAATCACACAGTGTATCTATCCCATGAATACCGCAATCAAAGCATGTCATCATATTCAAGTCAGAGCCCAGAGCGTTCTCTATGAATGCCTCCGCGAACGTTATTTCTGGCGTGCATGAGTACCAATTTATGCTCCCGCTCCGTAGTCTGTGGCTAATACAGCCGGGAATACCTGTTCTACGGAACGGAAATGCTAATGTCTTCGGCACCGCACGTCCGTCCCACTAGTAGGGTACATACATTGCCTGTTGTCAGAACGACCAACTTTATTACCCGGTCAGTCAGTTGATGCATGAACGTAGAGTTCCGATATGACTCACTAGTCGTCAACGGAGCCTCGCCATGCACTAAGTGTGTTCCAGCAGCACTATATCAATCGGATGAGGCATCCAAGCATTCTAATTTCCACAGATCCCTATATTCCAGCATCGTCTATATAATCACATCCCTCTAGCCTAACATTCTTAGTAATATGTTGTCTTCCTTGGCTCGCTTTACGGTCGCTCTGATTCTCGCATCCTCTGTTCTTGGTGTTGCCATCCCAACGACACCGATCACCAGCTCTTTCGCGACCACGACCGCCACCGAGACCTTAGAACCTTATCATAGTAGAGGGCCTATTAGTGCACTGTTCAAGAGGAGCGTCCACGAGAAGATCTATTCCTCCGAAGCATTAGCGCCAACACCGACCGCAGAAGGTAATCTTTCAAATACACCGAATTGGAAACTTTTTTAATATATACTCTGTTGCCAGGTGGGCTTGCCGCTGCTCGGCGGTCCGGGGAGCTTTGGAGAGTAAGGGACCAACCAACGGTTACGGTGGTAGTGCCCGCTTTCACCGTTTCTTGAGGTCAGTTCCTATACGAGCATCACTAACATCATGCTGACAATGACGCCCACAGTCATACTTTGTCAACTTGAACTTGAGGACCTCCGTGCACTTGCTGTGTAGGCGGGGATACACAGCAAGTGGGGGGTTTTAAGACGGGGACGTTTGAAGGCCCGGGGCACTACGATCATGAATATTTTTTGCGCGAGCAATGACTCGATTATTGAAGTCCCAGATGTGAACGCGGAACCCATCAGACCTCGTGGGTGACTGAGAATCCTTCCAGTCTTTCGCCAGGTTCAGGGGTACGACTCACAGGAAGAGCATAGGCCATCTTGCTACCGAACGCGCTGATTCGGTGGCTTGGATAGTGGGGAAAGCAGTGTAAGTCTGCTACGAGCGTCGCAGCGGGAACTATGCGAGTTCGAAGGGGAAGAGGTCGATCATGATGGATGAG
>LVVM01002662.1:6811-20818 GCA_001882365.1 Rhizopogon vesiculosus
CGAAATAATCCATACGACCAGTGATAGGATCTGGTTCGCACACTGGCGTCCCGCAGTGGACGCCCATGCGGACTGAGAGGCCGCGTGCAACAAGGTTTCCATGATTGTCGTACACCTCCTTGCCTTCGTCGCACTCCAAGATCTCCAGAGGCCAAGGTTCGCGAAGGAGCTGCACCTGAACGATAAGACACCACCATATCGCGGCGAGGGTAGTCGGAAAAGAACACATAAATGCGTCCCCTTCCGTCTTGACGACATAGCCACCGCAATGTCGAAGATGGCGCCGCAACAGGTTGTTATGCAGGCGCATAGCCGTGGGCATGCCTGCATTTGCTTCCCATAATTGCGTCGAGTTTCGGATGTCAGTGAACACCAAGCAGAGATGACCTGTGGGCGGTGGAACTTCTCCCTCTAAGCGAGCAATGGTGCGATCGACAATGTCTGCTTTCTTCCCTCCTCTCTTTTTGATAGAGCTGTAGACTTCTGGATCCATGAGCGAGTCTGTTACCAGCTGTTTAGAACGGAAGAGGTCCGCAACACATATTACCATGATCATGGTGTTCCCGTCTGCACCATAGCTTATGGCGAAGTCACGAAGCTTCTGCGCCGCGATCATGGGATCAGATACTTCCGATCGAGCGATGTCAACTGCGGTCTGGTAGGATATATACTTCCAAAGTCCGTGATTGCCGATGATGACGAACTCGTCAAGCTCGGTTAGCTGGCGGACGTAGATGTCGGGTCGTGCATTGACAACGGGGAAGTCGTGGTAGTAGCCGAAAGCCCGAGATGAATCGACTTCGTCATGTATAAGCCCCTTCGGCGATATCCAACCTTCTGCGAGCCGGATGCGCTTGGCTTCATCCCGATCGTAGGGATCGTGCTTCTTGGAAATGAGTTCCGCACTCCCTTGCTTCGAGATGACAGCAAGAGCGTGCCCGACGTTGGCGACGTATAACGTCCGACCGACTACGTACACTACAATGCCAGAAGCGCCTTGTCGGAGGTGACTGGGATCGAATTGAGGAATGGTGGCGGTTCCGCTAACTTGGGACATCTTACGAGACGGCGCGTAGAGCTTATCGTGCAGCTGCCTATTAAGCTTCAGGAATGTGCGCCGCAACGCGTCCGGTACACCCTCCTTCTGCTCCTCCTTCTGGTCGGATTTATTCATCTGAAGAAGCTGATCGTTGAAGAAAGACGCGAAGTTGTCCTGCAGATATTTCGACAAGACATTGTTGCCCAGAGAAGCCTGCGACAGCCCAAACATCGCAAAGAGCGCTTCATCCTTCTTACCTCCGAACTCGGGTACGACGAGGTCGAGCGTCGTCAAGTACCCGTTCCTCGCAATGGCGTCTGCAATGCCGTACGACATTCCGTTGACTTCAGTTTGGGAGGTCCGAACACGTCGTTCGTCAGTCTCTTCAGGAATGTTAGGAAGGAAAGTGGTCATGACGTCCATCAAACCGAGAACGCGAAGCTGCGACAGCTGAGAAAAGTCCGAAAGAACCCTGCCATGTTCATCCACCACGCGCTTTCCATCATGGTTCTGCTTGAGATCCAGTTTCTTGTTCCCCGAGAGATTGAGGTACTTCAAGTTGCAATTGAAATTCCTGCGAGCACCGTGAATAAAGCAGTCACCGACGTTCGACAGGTCAAAACGTACCAATTCCAATCAAATTCCCAGTTGTGGATATTGTACCGCAACAAGTTGCTGCCAGCATCGATGATAGTCAGACTAGGAATTTTTCCTAGCTCAGCGGGGAGCGTCTGAAACTTGTTCCCGTTCAAGAACAAGATCGACAACCTCGTCATTTTCACGAGGTCTTCGGTGGGGATACTGGTTAATTGATTGCCACTGAGGTATAGTTCCTCTAGCTTGTGTAGATTGCGCAGGAAGGATGAAGGAAGCTCCTGGATCTCGTTGAAGGATAGGTTGAGGACGCGTAGTTCCTTGAGGATGGTAAACGGAGGAATCGCATCGTCCGTCAGTCGATTCTCTCCAATAGAGAGTCGCTCAAGAGAGTAGGCAAGGGGTGGGAGTGGGCGACCAGGTGAATTTGGTACTAGAGTAGCACTTGAGGGCTTTCTGGACAGATGAGACGGTCGGGAGGGTGATGATGAGATGGAGGATATTTCAAGGGTTATTCCAGACGGCGCCGGTGCAATTAAGTTGTCGCCAGGAGGATCATGCCAGGTAGCGAGTAGATTCGAGGTAACGTTGATATGCATCAACGATGCACAATTCCATAGGGATACGGGTAGCTCGGTCAAGCTATTGTTATGGGCATCGAGAGTTTCTAGACGTTGGAGGAGGCCGATAGTCGAGGGGAGGGAAACGAGTTTGTTGTCACAGCAAGAAAGGCACTTGAGATGGGAAAGCTCGCCTAGGGAGTCCGGGAGTGTATGGAGTTCATTGTGATCGAGAAGCAGAGTTTCGAGGGAGGGGAGCTGGGAGAAGTCGAATGTGTCAAGAGAGGATAGCTTGGCGTAGGATACATCGAGAAGTGTCAGAGCGTGTGGTACTTGCGGTGAGGCGGCAGGAACCAATTTCAGGAAGGTGATATCGTTGTGTGAGGCATCTAGAAATAAGAGACTGGGACTAAGAGATAGATGGAGGGCGTGAACGGAATTGTGATCGGCCTTGAGGTGTTTGAGTTTGGGTAGGGTGTAGGCGACGGAAATGTCGGATATATTATTCCTCCGACAGTCAAGTAACTGCATGTTGACGAGATTTCTGCACTCTTCGGGTAATTTTGTCACCTGATTTCCAACGAAAATTAGGCACTCGAGGGCAGTGAGACGGCCAATCTCCTTCGGAAGTTCAGTAATCATATTGAAGGACATATCAAGCTCCTGGAGGCAGGGCAACTGGCAGATAACATCAGGCACATTCACAAACTTGTTGTTCGAGATGTCCAGGAACTTCAAGAACTTGAGGCGGGGAAAATACCAGGGCAGTTGCTCTATCCTGTTGTTCTGAAGCCTCAGGGTCGAGAGCTCCGGTATGCGGTCGAGACCAGCTTCGTCCAAATCCACGATACGATTACACGATAGGTCGAGCCGATGTAAGCTGGTGGAGTACCGAACACTCTGCGGCACTTTCTTCATCGCCATGCTGGATAACCTTAATTCGCGAAGGGTCGTACACGCTTGTATAAAATCAAGTGGTATCTCCACCATTGGGTTACGTGAGAGATTGAGGATCACGATCGAGCCTGCATTTTGATAGAGGACGATCGGTATGGTCGGAAGACTACAGCCCGTGAGGTCGATCATTTTGAATTCATCAATGGTAAGCTCTTCAGCCTGACAGAAAGGGATCAATTTAAATCACGACGTTTTTCATGCGCGACTTACTGCCGAACCAAGGAGTTGACTTTTATACACGAATTTCATGAGGAACGTCATGTCTTCGGCACCGAGAAAAGCAAGGCTGTCCGCTTGGTCATAGCCTGCCTGCTGCAATCGTCGGATGACAATGGCAGCCGGCCGCTCCGTAAGTGCCAATACACGCTCTGGAATAAGTAAGAAACACGAGCGGGAGGATACGTACAACTGTAAGACGTACCCCGTCCCCTCTCCTTGAGATATAGTTTATGTGTTTCACGCTCCTGGTGCGGAAGTAACTTCTGGATGAGCGAGGGTGTGAGCTCTGCTACAGTGGAGTGTATCGAGATAGGGGCGACGTGATATGATCCGTCTGCGCGATATATTCGAACTCGGACACGGTCAGTATTGGTTCGAGAGGGTGGCTTGCGTGAATGGATGGTCTTCCGACGTGATTTACGTCTTGAAATGGAATCCGAGGCGTCTGTATACCTCGTGCTGATGTTTGTGCTCTCATCAGAGCTCGAGTGGCCTCCTACATCTGCCTCCTCCTCCCCGTCCTTCTCGACAGCCCAACTCTCCGGAGCAGTCCATTTTCCATCAACCACTAGTCTGGACGTGTCTGTCTCCTCTTGCGCCATTAACGGGGACAAACTCTTTGGAGAGACCTTCAGAATATCGCTAACCTCGTTTCGCTTGTTGACGGGAGAGGTCGGGGAAAATGGATGGGGATTGTTAAATACGACGTCGGAGGAGGGTGGGGGAGATTGGGGCGCCTGCAAGTTACTGCGATAAGTACAGGTAGTACTTGAATCGACTGTGCACGAGGGAGAACCATTCGATGGTACTATATCCTCAGGGGATAGAAGCTTGACGATACCTTCCATCTGGTCAAGGTTCAAGTCTAACTTGAGTTCACCACCTTCAAGTGACCAAGGAGGAGGAGGAGGAGTTCTCGCTGCAATAGAAGGCGTTCGTGCCTTGACATGCCGCCCTTTCTCCTTCTTGTCTTTCTTAGGTACTTGTGACGGTGGGAGATGTGATGAAACAGGGTGCATGAACGTGAAGGTCTCCGTAGACGTAGAGGCCATTGATGACTTGTGGGATGTCGAGCCTGTGTCAGAGGAGAGCCTACCACGACTGCGCTTCCTGAATATGCCAGAGATCATCTTCACTGGGCCTTTGCGGAGATCGACCGAGCTTCCCCGTTCGCGCAAAGACATGTCTGAAAGCGATGAACCATAGTCCATGATGCTTTCTGACTCAACCCCGCCACGGTATGGATAGAGGATGTTGCTAGAACTTCCTTGCCGAGAAGGGGTGAGGGATGAAAAGGACGCCTTGCTCAAACCAAGAGAGCGTTTGATATGGCGGGGCGAAGTAGGCTAGGTGGAAAGGAATGAATAATTTGTTCATTCCGAAGAGAGGACAAGGGCTAAGTAAAGGGGAAGGTACAGAGCGTATGGCAGAATGAAGACTCACAGGCTGCTCAGCATTCAGAAAAGGAGCGATCTCTGGACGAACAACAGATTCCGGACTCAATGAGTCTGGGGGAACGAAGCGTCGATGAGAGAATTGGATGGTAGCATCCTGGGTGAATTGGATGGTAGTATCCTGGTCTGGAGAAGACGATGGTTCTGAAGGGAATAACTCGGTGTCTGCAGCGCCGTCATTTGGAGGAAGCTGGATGAGAGTCATACGGGACTCAGATAACGGCAGGGGTGGTTGTCCGAGTTGGAGGATACGGGCTGGCAGACTTCAGCTTGTCGCTGGAAAGATAATAAAAAGCCTGATCAGAATGAAACGAGAGAGATTTCGCGGCAGAAACAGTGGCCGTTGTGTCGACCCGGAATACAAGGCCTGGATGATCTGGATCTCGAGTCTCCCAGGACTCTCAGCCTTTGCACAGGCTGGTCCGTCGTCGACTCGCGTTCCCCACACTCCTTCCTTTCTGGGCCCGACGGTCCAGTATCTATAACTGGTAAACCCCGGGATGGCCGGCCGACGGGAAACCACTTGTAACTTGGCTGCGGTGCATAGCTACCAATTTCCAAACACTTGGCCCCGCTGTGGCCTACGACGCACCTCCTTACCACCATGTCCTCCACTTCGTCCATGTCGTCCTCGACAGCCTCAGCGACCTCCTCCGTATCTGCTTCTGCCACAAGCACCTCCTTCCAAATACCGTCTAGTCTCAAAGTAGGCGTTCATACAACGTTCCATGCCCAAACTCAGTTCATCATCTACCCAGGTCATCGGAATCGTACTCGCAGTATTGAGTGGCGTCTTGATTGGCTCTAGTTTCGTCTTCAAGAAAAAGGGCTTGTTGCGCTCGCAGGCCGGGCAAGCAGCAGGCGAAGGCGTCGCATACCTCAAATCTGTGAGTGATTCATCTCCGTAACCCTTCACATCATTAATCTTTCCTTCCCGAAAGCCATTATGGTGGACCGGCATGACAAGTCAGTTTTTACGTCCTCATATTTGTGCTAGAGATAACACGCAAATCCTTAAGTGATGATAACCGGAGAGTTGTGTAATTTTGTTGGTATGTAATTTAATCCACCAATTCTACTCTGGCTGAGCCTTCAAAGCATATGCGTTCGTCGAAGCGCTTGTTGTGGTACGTTTGAGACGAACCGTTCTCCGTCCATATCTTCACCTTCATGCACCAAGACTCCAATGGGCGCACTATCTGTTGTAATATGTGCCATGCTATCTTCTATCTTTCTCAAGGAGAAACTTACGTTCTTTGGGTGGATGGGTTGCGCCCTCTGTATTGTAAGCCCCCTGGTACCTTTGTATCTTCGTGTTCCAACCTTTACCAGATTGGTTCCACTATCATTGCTCTTAACGGTAATTATTTACAACGAACGAGCACCTATACACTAACCTTACTCGTCACGTATAAGGCCCACAGGAGACAACGCCCGGTGAGATAGAGGTGTTTATGCAACTCTTCATTGCACCAGGTTTTCTCGTCTACATATCTCTCCTCATTGTCATCGCCCTCTCTATTATCTTTTATTTCGGACCCAAGTCAGTTTCTCATTATATCCCTCTTTCTCCTCTTTTTATTTTTGCATATTCAGGTATGGCAAGCAGAATATGCTCTGGTATATCACTGTGTGCAGCACCATCGGTGGCATCAGTGTGAGTGTGACGACCGGGCTCGGTGCGGCCATAGTCATGACTGTGATGGGAGCCAACCAGGCAAGTGTTTTGATGATCATGATTGGATACTATCTGATGGTGGCACAGTTTACTCACTGGTTTATCTACTTCTTAATAGCCTTCGTGGCTGTAACCCTAAGTACGTGTCTCATCATAAGTATATCATCGCTTCGCTGTAACACGCGATGCAGTCACGGAAGTTTATTATTTGAACGTCGCACTTGCGTTATTCAATACTGGTGAGTGAAGAACAATAATGCGCATGTGCGTGGACTGACGTGTTTCACTTGACAGCTATGGGTAAGGTTCCTTTTCCATTATCACTCGTTTATCAATTTGATCTTGAACTATCACAGTAACACCCACGTACTACGTTCTATGTACGTGACCTGCGCCCAATCACGTTCCAGTTAATACTAACCTCTTGAACAGTTTCATTTTGTTCAATGGTCACAACCATCGTGCGCGCCACTGTATCTATCAATATCGCCTCATCACTGACCCATCACATTACAGGTCCTCTTCCGAGGGCTCTCAGCTCCTGTCTCTCAAATTCTCACCCTTGTCTTCGCCTTCCTCACAATATGTGTCGGCATCACGATCCTCCAAATGTCGAAGATCGACCCTGCACAGCTCTCAAAACTGGACCGACGATCCACCATGCTCCTCCAAGCAGCACGGGCAACCACGGAAGACGCAGAGGAGAAAGGTGCTGTTGGTATGGAAGACCCCGGCATCGAGGCGCTGCGCGGCTCGTTCGGAACTATGAGCAGCATTATCCGCGCTCGTTCAGCACGGAGGATGAGTCAATCAAGCAGACTCCCGACCTCGTCGCTTCGGGCGCGCCCGGATGGTACACCATCCACGCGTTGGCAGCAGGATATAAATCACACCTATGACGGGTTAACGCGTCATCAGCTGTATGATGCCCCTGTGCCGCGCATATCTGATCCAGAACGTTCGTCGTCTGTTTCATCTGGGTCAACGACCCTGTACAGCCCGCGGAGAACGACCATTAAATTCGGGTCACAAGATCTTGTGCATTCGTACCGCCTGCCGGGCAGCGGGAACGAATCTATACATGAGCATCGGAGTGCTGTGCACTCTCCCGCAACACAGCCAGGGAACTTGCCATACATCTATCCTCCTGCACCAATCACCGACTCCCCGACCTCACCTGGTAGTGGTTCGCAGTCGATAACTATACCACCTCGTGCAAACGACGAGCCACCTGCACCCACCCTGTCGACAAATTTTGAAACTCCAATTCCAAGTGATCCATTCGAAACCCCAACGACTCCCACCATGACTGCATTCCCCTCATCGTCTGACTTACTAACGACAAACTCTCCTCCACGAAACCCTAGGGGTCGCAATAATGTGCGTCCCCCGGCGCGCACAAATCGGGGATCGTCTCCGCGATACCCGAAAGGTGTTGATGATGCGGAGGAGAGCATCAGTCTGTGGGAGCGGAGCTCACCAGTACATGACGATGATGAGCTCGAGGAAGTACCGCCAGCCCAGGGAATTAGGCTAGTGAAACCTAGTTCTTCGACATGGCTTTGAGGAAGCGATGTATGCTACAGAAATGGATTTTTTTACTCACCCTAGTAGATACTTTGGACTATTATGTATTTGTTTCTGAAGAGCGATGATATTCACGGAGTCATGACGAGTGGAAGCAGGAAAACCTTAAAAGCTAAGGTTGGAATAGAAGTGCAAGACGTGAAGGAATCGTGGCACATTATTTACAGTACTTATACTCGAGGCAATAGAAGCATGATCAACCGCGGACCCCATGTGGTTCCGTTGCCTTCGAATTCATATGCGATCGGCATTTGGCATCGTGAAGATTCAAAAATATTCTCAGCAAAAACGCCCTTCCGCGGTACATATGTCCTATGGATTATCTAATGCTTCTTCCCTAGCTTGAACGAGTGCACATAAAACGAACCCACTGATGGTTTCTGGCATTCGTGAACCGCGCTGCCCATATTATTTTGAGGTGACTACCGCATGGCGGGAGACGGATGCATGCGGTGCAAAGGGTCTAGACAGCGCTATTGATGGCATCGATGAGAATATCATTGTAGTCTCCTCCCGCCTCCCACATAGCATAACCGCGCAATCCAGTGTTTTTGATGTACATGCCCTTGGCTGTGAACGAGGCAGCATCATCGTAGGAAACCATAACTTCAGATGTTTCGTTGTAGACGTAGGGCTAACAACAAGTTCTTAAAAATAGTAGCGATGCTTTGTGGAGGGTTTACGCACCGTCTGGCTGCACATATCGAATCGATAGTATATCCCTGGGGTAGCTGTGCCCTCCGTAGTTAGGAAGCCACCATCAACAAGCCCCCAGAAATCGTAGGTACCTCCAGGCCCTTCGTAATTACCACAGACATCTACGCCCCCGGTATCACCCCATGCGTCACCTGGGGGCTGGTCGGACTTATTGAAGGCAGGGTATGCAGCTAGCATCTGCGTGCCCGGCACGAATGCATCAGATGAATTGACACTGTAAGAATGTCCGTATGATGCAACACCCAGGACAATCTGATCGACGGGCATGCCTGCTTTGGACCAGGCCATCACAGCGGACACAGCCGAGCCCTGTTGGTCAGACGGTGCCGCACAGGAATCATTGAGAGGGGCATTAGGGCCAACAGCAGAGGACCATGAACCCCAAACATCATAATTCATGATAGCAATGTAGTCAAAAACGTCCGCGAAGCCGGAGACGTTAGTTGAGGGATTACCATTAGAATCATGGAATGGTGATGTAGATACCGCTGCCGAGAGGGTAATATTGGCACCCGTAGGGTCTTCACGAAGTTCTTGGAGAAAGGAGAGAAAGTTCGCAGTATCATTAGAGCTGATAATATTACAACCAATGCCTTGGTTATTCGGAAACTCCCAGCTAAATCAAAACAGGTCAGACCTCTTCGTGTAGTTCATGGATATATACACACTCGAAGTTGACGCCATCCAAATCGTACTGGTTGACAAGGTTAACTACTGTCTTGACAAATGCAGTGCGATTATCCGCCGTCGCGACGTTGGAAGAAAAGTAGATGCTACCGGTCCAACCTCCAATGGAAATGTGGGCTTGAACACCCTAGCATGTCATTCACTCAGTGATCAAACGCGCAACCACATCTGCCATCCTTACGTTTGCATGTGCATCTGACACGAACTGAGGAAGTAACGAAGCATCCGAACTGTTTAAATATATACTTGACACATTCGAAGTAATCCTGGGAATCGTTGGTTAATATTTCCACTCGACCGGGTCTCTGCAAAATGTCCACCTACGCGAAAGAATAATACATCGTGTTGTACTTGTCCCAGCTGACAGCGGACAGCGGATAGCCTTCGGTAGCATGCCAGCCAGCATACCAAGCGGCAGCAACCTGGGAAACAGACGCCCGAATTCCACCTGGAGAAGCTTGAACGGAAGATAAAAGCGCAAGGGAGGCCACAAGCAGCGGTAGCATGGTGAACGCGCGGAAAGGTCGGTTCCCGTACAGCTACTTTCTTGTCTTGCACAGTTCTGTACTTATAGCGGCGGATGGCATCATGTATTTCGGCTGGGAATGGCTGGGATCCGAGTAAGTGCAGAATTCCGATCAGACAAGAAGTCTCTGGTGGACTTACACCACACGTCCTCACTCACGTAGTGGTGGTATACGTTCTATTAGCGATGACATCCTTCTCCCGGAAAAGAAGGAATGACTGTCCTTGTCTCAAGATCCGGCTACGGGAGACTGCCTCCTCCCAGATTCTGGAACAAAAGAAAATTATCTATACCTTACAACACGCACTGAAACGGGACAACCTGTAACGTACGATTACATAGAACCAGGCCACGAGCGGCTCCTTTGAAAGTTTGAAACATCTTCAAGACGTACTGCTTATAATAATTGCGCTGCGACTGTCAATTCCGTTTATTGACATTCGGTAGTCAGAGTCCAAAACTCACCTGAGCCGCTGAGTACTGAGAGTCATCCCTAGAACTTGAAGGTCGTAGAGATGTTTATCGGGCATGCTGTGAATACTACTCACTGGCAAGTAACGAAAGATCTTGGTCTCCCGTAGGCAGACTTTGAAATAGCTGTCCTGTATGGAACTTGAAAGATCCAGACATCAGCTGATCCTGGATTTAACTTGAACTTCCACTTCGAAGTAGATTACTGATTGAGGGGGATTTGTCTATCAACAACTTATTCCAAAGCCAAAGAAAGATGTTCACGGCCTTTGGAGAGCTTGGAACTTCTTCGGAGCGTCTCCGAGTCTGCAGGCAGGTTATTATATGTAGTTAAAGCTTATACACCAGTGACCAACTGCAACCTAAACCATATGTACACAACAGCAAAGTGCGGTTTCAATTGAAAACGAGGAAAATACCTCAATTCCAAAAGGTAGGTTTTCTCGATAGGAAACCAGCAGAAACGCATTATTATGGTATGAATTAAGTATCTTTGCTCAAGCTGGCTTGAACGAGTGAATGTAAGACGAACTTACTACTAGTGGTTTGCCAGTGCCAGCGACGGAGGACACGCTGCCAGTACAAGTAATTAAGATGCCTACCGCATGGCGGGAGACAGGTATATATATGAGCTCATATGAGGTGCGGCGAACGAGTCTACTATACAACGCTATTGATAGCATCGATGAGGATATTGTTGTAGTCTCCACCAGCCTCCCACATAGCATAACCCCGTAACCCACGATTATAAATGTATGTACCCTTGGCTGTGAACGACTCTGCGTTGTCGTAGGAAACCATGACTTCGGATGTTTCGTTGTAGACGTAGGGCTAATGGCAAGTCTCTAAGAAACAGTAGTGATACCTTGTGGAAGGTATACGCACCGTTTGGCTGCACAGGTCATATCGATAGTAGATCCCTGAGGCGGTTGTGCCTTCCTTGGTGAGAAAGCCACCGTCGACAAGTCCCCAGAACCTAAAGGTACCTCCAGGTTCTTCGTAAACATTACAGGCATCCACGCTCCCGGTATTATCCCATGCATCGCCCAAGGGCTGCTTAGATTTATCGAAGGCAGGATACGCAGCTAATGTCTTCGAGCCAGACTCGAATGCATCAGAGGGATTGACACTGAAGGAATGTCCGTATGCTGCAACACCCAGGACAATCTGATTGACGGGCATGCCTGCTTTGGACCAGGCCTTTACTGCGGAAACAGCTGAGCCCTGTTGGTCAGACGACGCCGCACAGGTATCATTGAGAGGGGCGTTGGGGCCGACAGTAGATGACCATGATCCCCAAATATCATAATTCATGATAGCAATGTAGTCAAGAACGTCCGCAAAGTCGGAGACGTCAGTTGACGGTTTGCCATTGGAATCAGCGAATGGTGATATAGATACCGCTGCCGAGATGGTGATACTAGCGCCTTTACTGTCGGAGCGAAGTTCTTGGAGCAAGGAGAGAAAGTTGGCAGTATCATCAGAACTGATTGTATTACAGCCGATACCTTGGTGATTCGGATACTCCCAGCTAAATCAAAACTGGGTCAGACATCTTTATGTAGTGATGGATATACGCACTCGAAGTTGACACCGTCCAAATCGTACTGGCTGACAAAGTCAAGGATTGTATTGACAAACATAGTGCGATTCTCCGCTGTCGCGACGCTGGAAGAGAAGTAGATGCTACCGCCCCAACCTCCAATGGCAATGTGGGCTTCAACACCCTAATATGATACTAACTCAATGATAAAATATGCAAGCCAACCTATCATTCTCACATGTGCATGTGCGTCTGACACGAACCGAGGAAGTAATGAAGCATCTGATGCGTTTAAGGAGAGACTCGACAAATCCGAAGTAGTCGCTCTGGGAATCGTTGATTAATGTTTCCACTTGAGGTCTCAGCAAAAAGTTCACCTACGCGAAGGAATAGTACATCGTGTTGTACTTGTCCCAGCTGATAGCGGACAGCGGATATCCTACAGTAGCATGCCAGCCGGCATACCATGCAGCTCGAACGGAGGAATCATCCGACCGACCTGAAGTCACCTGAAAGAAAGATAAAAGTATAAGGCAAGCCGCAAGCAACGGCAGCATGACGGACGACATCGAAAGGTGGCTTCCGGTACGGCTGCTTTCATTTTCTCAAAAGTTCTGCACTTATGGCAGTGGTCAGTGCTGACATGTGGGACCATGTCATGTATGATATGGTTGGCACTGTGATCCGAGTAAGTGCATCCGACTAGACGTCTCTGGTGGACCCTACCATCACGTAGTTGGTACTAATGGCACCATGATTTAGTACTGGCATCCTGCCCCAGCCTCTCAGAATTATCTGTGCTCCGTCCACGCACCGACATGGGACAACCTGTAACATGGGTTATTTGGGCACAATAACAGGTCATGAGCAGTTCCTTGCCAAAACATGTTCAAAGACGTACATAATACCGAAAAACGAATTCATTCCAATTGACAGTTTTCAAGTTCCTCAAGGCACTGGTATCGAAGTCGTTAGTGCATTATTACATATGAACAAGACGTACTACATAGTGCCGAAAATCGAATCTATTTCAAGTTCCGTTTTTTAAGTTCTTCAAGGCACATTACGCTTCATGGTGATTTGATCGGATCCGATTTAGTACCATGTTCGAATACAGACGCAATACTGGGTCATGTTTCGAATTGTCTGTCCTTCAGCTTGAAGTGGAGCCGGCAGGCCAAAAAGAGTGAGTGCCGCCCCAGCGCCGCTTTTGAAAAAGAAGAAGGAACAACTACCTTCAACTTCAAGGTCTGACTACTAAATGCTGCTATCACCAGCTACTACTTATGTAGTAACGGTACCGAAGTAAGCCGCTGAGTCAAACATACTTACTACACCGTCCTTGACACGAGTCAGTGGCCAGGGGGTCACTGATACGGCCTGAAGAGAGTCCGATTCAGAGTAAGTACTAATCACGCATAACTTAGATCAATTGCGCAAGAAGCGGAAGACTTTCGAGTCGGTTGATAGTTCGACTTGAATCAACTTTCAGTAGGATGATGACCAAGACATTAAAACATACCTGAAAGTCGATGACATATTTTGGCCGTTGAATCAGTGCAGCACCGTGCATCGTGCATCGTGATCAACAGTCTAGTATACGCATAAGTACTTGAAAGCAGAAGATTGCCAGTGATTTTGGGTACCACGAGTCGGACATCGGAGGAAATGCCGGTCTTATGCGGCTTGATGCGGTGCCCTCCAGGGCCTAAGTACGAAGTATTCAAGTTTGCCCGTACCTTTACTTGGCGGTATCCCTAGTATGCCCACTCACAAGTAACAGGATCAAGTCCTAATTGTCACCATCTAATAATTTCAAATATCTGAGCAATAAATCATCAAAGGCCCATCTGATCGTGAGTTGTCCCCCAAGAATTTTAACCGGCACACCGCTCTTATCGGTGACCGGGCCTGGGCCTGTCAGTATTAATTAATTTTCTGCACCTGCCAGTGGACTGTGGCCTACTGTGGCGGG
>LVVM01002662.1:20957-61789 GCA_001882365.1 Rhizopogon vesiculosus
ACTGATAGCGTCGATGAGGATATTGTTGTAGTCTCCACCGGCCTCCCATATAGCGTAACCTCGTAACCCACTACTCTTGATGTAAACACCCTTAACTGCAAACGACACTGCGTTGTCATAGGAAACCATGACTTCGGATGTTTCGTTGTAGACGTAAGGCTAACGGCAAGTCTCTAAGAAACAGCAGTAACACTTTGCGGAGGGTATACGCACCGTTTCGCTACACAAGTCGTATCGAGAGTAAATCCCTGGTGCAGTGGTTCCTTCCGGGGTGAGGAAGCCACCGTCGACAAGTCCCCAGAGCGTAAAGGTGCCTCCAGGTCCTTCGTAAACACCGCAAGCATCCACACTTCCGGTATCATCCCATGCATCGCCCAAGGGCTGATTAGAACTATTGAAGGCAGGATATGCAGCCAATGCCTTCGTTCCCGGCACGAATGCATCAGAAGGACTGACACTGAAAGAATGTCCGTATGCTGCAACACCCAGGACGATCTGATCGACGGGCATGCCTGCACTGGACCAGGTGTCTACTGCGGAAACAGCCGAGCCCTGTTGGTCAGCCGCCGCCGCACAGTCATCGTTGAGAGGGGCGTTAGGGCCAACAGCAGTGGACCATGAGCCCCAAATATCATAATTCATGATAGCGATGTAGTCAAGAACGCCAGCAAAGCCGGAGACGTCCGTTGACGGATTGCCATTGGAATCAGCGAATGGTGATATAGATACCGCTGCCGAAAGGGTGATACTAGCGCCCGTAGGGTCTTGGCGAAGTTCCTGGAGCAGGGAGAGAAAATTCGCAGTGTCATTAGGACTGATAGTATTACAGCCGATGCCCTGGTGATTCGGATACTCCCAGCTGTATAAATCAAAATTGGGTTAGACATCTTTATGTAGTGACGGATATACGCACTCGAAGTTGACGCCATCCAAATCGTACTGGTTGACAAAGTCAACGATTGTCTTGGCAAACATCGTACGATTCTCCGCTGTCGCGACGCTGGAAGAGAAGTAGATGCCACCACCCCAACCTCCAATGGCAACGTGGGCTTCAACACCCTAACATGATACTGACTCAGCGATCAAACGTGCAAGCAAATCTATCCGTCTTACGTTTGCATGTGCGTCTGACACGAACTGAGGAAGTAATGAAGCATCTGATGCATCTAAGTAGAGACTCGACACATCCGGGTTAGTCGTTCTGGGAATCATTGATTAATATTTCCACTCGAGGTTCTCAACTCTTCAGAAGTCCACCTACGCGAAGGAATAGTACATGGTGTTGTACTTGTCCCAGGGGACTGCGGACAGCGGATATCCTTCAGTAGCATGATAGCCGGCATACCATGCAGCTTGAACATAGGTCCCAGACGACCGAATTGCACCTGAAGTCGCCTGAACCGAACATAAAAGTACAAGTGAAGCCGCAAGCAGTGGTAGCATGACGGGCGACGTGGAAAGGTGAGTTTCGGTTACGGCTGCTTTTCTGGTTTCTCCCAAAGTCTGTACTTATAGCGGCGGTCGGCCGCCTTTCACTCCACGAAGCTCACATGGTGGGACCATATGGCAGCATGTATAGCTCAGCGGCAATGGCGGGGATAGAAGTAAGAGCATTGCATCCGACTACAAGTGTCGTGTCCGAGGGACTTACACGACGTACCATCATGTAGTGGTACTGTGGTATCATCTGGTGCTGGCATCCTCCTCGATCAAACAGAAAGAGGAGTTGTCTGTGCTTAGACCACGCACCCGACATGGGACAACCTGCAACATGTAACATACTGTTACGTGGGGCATAATAGCAGGCCATGACTCGGAGTAGTTCTCAAAGTTGAAACATGTTCAGGACGTAGTACCGGAAAGCGAATTGGACCTACTCACCAGTAATAGACGCTCCACGTACATGTACAGTTAGTAGTTATCCAAGTTATTCCATTTCCATTTGCGATTTCACGAGTGTTTCACGTTATGATGAGGATGTGGCTGGATATGGCTGGAATATCCAAGTCGCTAGCACTTACATATGATGATGACGGTTTGAGTGTAGTACGCTCCGCGGATCGGATGTGATTTCGCACGATGTTTAAATGCAGACGAACATTGTGGCGTCGTGTTGTAATTCGCGTCCGTTTTTCAAGTGGAGTAGGCCAAAGAGAGTGCCGCGGCCGCAGCGCCGCCATTGGAAAAGAAGGAATGACTTTCTTCCTTCAAGGTTTGACCATCAGAGACTACTGAATGCTGCCATCACCAGCTAACGGTACCGACTCGGAAGCAAACGTACGCTGTCTGTTTATTGATATTCGCCGTTCGGTGGTTCACTGACAAAGTTACCGCCGAGAGTCCGAGAACAGAATCAAGTGAACTTTACGAAGATCAACGGAGGAGAACTTCGACCAGTGATCCTAAATTTAACTTCGACTTTCGGGTAGCAAGTTGCTGACTGAGATATTAACACATGCCTAAAAGTCGAAGACATATTTTTGGCCGTTCAAAATATTTCAAGTTACATAAACCATAAACCGGCGTGGACCGCAGCGCCCCCCTACGGCCTATTCAAGTCGTTTGCCCGTTTGTATGGGGTACCTATTATTCCGGAGCTCTGAACTAATTACTTGGCTTAGGGCTATGTTCCTGCCTACACCCACCTATGCCCACTCATAAGCAATAGGACCAGGGCCTATGCAATTCAATAATTTCAACTTGAAGTATCACCCGAGCAATAAATCCATATATGATTGGGACCTATCTGATAATGAGCTGTCCTTGGCCAAAGATTTAAACTGTATGTGCACCGCCCTTATCGATATCGGTGACTGAAGCCTAGGCCTATCAATGTATTCATCAAAATTTTCTGGACCTGCCAGCTAGCTTTGAGGTCTGTGATTCTGATTCTCCTGCTACTGGTGGCCACTGCATGGGTGTGATTCTCGCCCATCTGATGCCCTCTACCACTGGTTACCGTGACGAGTCATCCGTCTAGAAGAAGTTCTCAGGATATGTATATCACTATCACTATTACTATCACTATTACTTATTACTATTAGAGTGTGTAGCGTCTGACACTGCCAGTGATCATGACAGGGAAAATCCTCACCGCCGCTTACCGCACCATGATGCAACTTGGAGTTCATAAGTACGTAAGATCAACACACACCTATCTTATGGGTACCCACTGTTTGTGGAGCGGTTCAATTATTCATGAACCCTGCATTCAGGGGTGCACAAGATTCAGAGATTGAATTTGTTTTCAGCATGGATGAAGTTAACTAAGTAAGTGATCGTCGTATCGAAATGAGGCAGGTTGCGTACGTCGCGCACTTGCAATTTTGTTAGATCATATTCGAGTGTCGGAGGCCTGAGGCCTGAGGACGTGTCAAGCGATGATCGCTCCACCATTAAAGAGTGCCCTTAGAACTTAGCATTTAAGTAGGCCATCAGGTGAAAGGACAATAATAGCCCCATAACAGAAATGATTGAATCGATACATGACTTATAATGGGATAAGCGAAAGCAAACCGACGCAAAAAAACATAACGACGAAAACATAACGATGAGAGAGCATGTGGAAATGCAGGGTGCAGCCCAGGCATATATATACAATAAACGGTTTTATAGACCATTATACGATGCTAGGGGGGATGCAATACGAGAGGAAACATGCTAATGAGGTAGGTAGGAGGTAGCTCGAGGTGGTCCGGGGAACGATGGGGCTAGGGCCGTTTGTCGACAGATCGTTTTCGCCCGGACTTCACCACCTTCGGACCAGATGAATTGATTTCCGGTAGGGGAGAACCGCTCGCCCGAGGAACAAGCGACCGGCGCTTCCTCATTCCCCGTCGCGACTCCAAAGGATATTCGCACTTCAAATGCCTGCGAGCACATTGGCTGGGAAACAAGACACGAGAGTCAGTCAAGTGTCGAAAATAATTGATGGTGGCGCGGATATCAGCGAGCTTAAATGGTTTTATTTAGCCCGCAAGCTGGGACACACACGGTGTGGACCCCGGCAATTCTTTGTCACGCCGATAAGGCGCGAGAAGGCAAATTCAATGGACTTAGAGGAATATCGATACTCACTTGCAGGTTCTATCTTTGCTGCCTAGGACAGGAGGACCGCACGCGATTTTTCTCCCTCGACAGAATAGGCACGCAAGCGCCGGTTTCTTATCCATCGATCGTTTTTGATGCGGCGGCGGGGATATACGCAATGCACCTCTCGGGGAAGGTGAACGCCGAGAAGGAGACTCTGTGCTGTCTCCATGAGTATGCGAAGGGGATTCGTTCTGGGAGTGATAATGTTGTTGGTTTGTGTGAATGAATGCTGGAGTGGACGATTCTGGCTCGAACATATAAGACTGGCTAGGGACCGTCATTGGGACTTCTGATCCATCACGATGCGAAGTGCCCAGGAAAACTGGACTATGAGGGGAGTATGGAGAAGGACTAGTCGTCATTTCAGGAGGTGAATAAGGTTGGAACTCATAAGAGGACGCCGTCTGAGTTGGCGGTGGATATGGTAGGTGATCCATAGGCGGCTCGTCATCAAGCAGTTTTGTATCTTCACTCCCACGACCCAAATGATTTAGCAGTCCTACTTGAGTAGTCCCATCATGCGTATACCGTTGTCGAGGGTGATGTAGGGCGGGGCTCGACGGGAAGTCCGACGGATACACTAAATCCCCACATGACTTAGGCTGTGTGTCAATACAGGAGAAGGCTAGTACACCCGAAGGAAAGGCTCACCTGTTGTATGAAACCCGATTCGTGCTTGAAGCCGTTTTCGTCACTGTGCCGAGCTGCAGCAGAAACACGTGTCATCTGAGCTGCGCCACTGGGCGCCTGTATGGACGTCGAAGGGGACAAGTCACCCAGAGAGCCGACGAGGGTATACGACTTGGAGACCTGATGCACACGGGGATTGCTATGAGGGGTATAATGAACGGCAGTTGTGGAGTACGATGAGGAATCTCCGCATGAGTGCATATGTGTGTGACCTTGCAAGCTCCAGCCGCCTTGACCGGAATCCTCGGGCAACGGGATGAGAACAGGTTGACCGTACATGCCGTAGAATTGGTGATCCGATTCATCCAAACGACTGAAGTAGGCTCCCGACTGGAGTTCTTCGAAGGAGAATGCACGTTTCACATTCAGCTATGATCAAGGAAGGTCGAGGTATGGACTAGTGAGGAATATAAAAATACTTACACTAACGTCGAAACCGTCTACATGGTGGTGTCTAGAGGCCATTACGGAAGATTGGCAGTGTTGTGAGGACGAGGATGAGGATGGGGATGAGGATGGATGGATATAATGTCGATATCGAGTGTCTTCAGAGATGGACATGCAGTCGGACGACTGGATCACTCAGGAAGCAAATCAATGGGAGAAGGCGTGGGGGTCAGTTGACGGCAGGATAAATTGTAAAGGCAGTGAGATGATTTCGTTTATATATAAGTAGCAACTCACTGAAAAAGGGACATTGTGAATTTGGTAAACATTTTTAAGAATTCGGATTGAACTAGTCTGAGTTTAGGAAACCCACGCTTCTGGCAGGACGACAAGAGAGAGCTGTCAGGTCTCTCGTAAACCATTTCGTAACAGTCACCCACAACCACATTCCTCCATTTTGGAATATCTGATCTCATATCAATGAAAACAACATCCCCAGCTGCAAGGAGACTATTAATTCTACAACACGGAAGAATGCGAGCTTGCCTTCTTGCCCATCTAGCCAGATCCACCCTAATCAAGCCATTCATTCGCCTATTGCGTCTCAGCGAAATTCAGGGCTGTTGTCTTTCTTTTTACCGCGCAGATGCTAAAACCCCGTGCTAGCCAGGGCCCAAACAGATTAGAAATGTCAACCGACTGACGTGAGCAGCATGGGCGCTTCACGACACACAGGCAGTGGATCGCGAGTCTATCCGAATCCAATCTTGGAGAGCGTCTATCTTGACATTTCTGTGGATCTCTTCCCCATCCTCTGATCGTCCAAGCTTATGATCCTGAAGAAGCACCTCGTCCTCTGACACTGACACTTGTTCTCAAGTCTCTTCTGCGACTGTGAGTCTCCACTCTCAAGGATCCTTGCAACTTGCAATGTTATCATATGACACGCCTTTACCTGCGGTCCGCTTAGCACTATTGTCACCGAAGCTACTGAACAAACGAGGGGCATTTCTTTTGCAACTGTGCAATTATTCGGGCCTTGGTCCTTGGACCTTAGTTTGTCGGACCGAGTTGCGTTTGATTTCCTCCGAGTGTTACTGAGTTCCAGACGCAAGTATACATATTATAATGAGGCGCTTGACCGGCCCATGATTTTGTTTCGTTATCCCGGATATCTGGAACCATCAAATAAATGGTTGTTTGACGTATCAAACTTTCTGACATCGAAGGCTTCCTATTGAAGTTCATTCTGGAGGCAATAAATAGTTCGAGATTCGACGTTGGAGGGATACGGTTATGTAACTAATCGTCAGGCTGGAGCTGCCTCGTCCAAACAAGGCGACCAGGTGTCCGAGTTTGAAAAATGCCGATCTATGACACGGAGTCTTTGGCCTCGGGGAAGTCGATAGGCTCTAGAGTGCGCGCAGCCTCACCATAGCTGAGCACTCCAACATACGGCATGACATTGTATTTAAGCGAATATTGAGCGGGAAGGACGTCGCTGTCCAATAAAATGGGTGGTCAGCAGGTACTAAGTGATTGGGTGAAGATCCGTTATCGAATTAGACAACACGCGGAAACAACACAGCGTTGTGGATCAATAATTTGAGCTGACTCACCGGAACGATCCTGAGAGGTCACGAAGTCTGTATTTGTCTTTCTGTACAACGTCGATCTTAGCCTGCTCCTTTCTCCTTACAATGCGATCCCAGAGAATAACCGTATTATTGACCTTCAGAAGTCGAGTTAGATAAAGGTATGTATCACACCATCGAAAGTATAATGGAAGCAAGTAATATATTGCTTACCCCTTGTGCATTTGTATACTCTGCCTCTAGGTATACGAATAACTGTTTCGTGTTCCAGTTAAAGAGTGGTGTGAAGTCTAGGAACCAGATCACGTATAAAAAAACGTGATTGCGCAGTAAAATGGTGGATCCCCGGTCAGTCTCTTCCGCTTCCATCGCGATGAAAAAAATACGTACCAGTCGAGATATTGAATTTCACAAAACTGATTTCTTCGTTTCTGTAAGGGTAACGCCTCGTTTTGGAGTGGAACCTAAGGTCGCTGACGTGAGATACACTGCGATGCAAGAGACTTCCGAGGCACTCACACCTTCAGGGAGACAATGTCCAAGTTACCCTTAGGGTCCGCATTGAAGAGGAATGAGGAAAGGGCTACGGCCGCAAGTAAAACCATAATGCACGTCGACCAAAGACCTGATACGCCATTTACTCGGGCATAGATGCTATGCATCGTGTATAGCACAAAATAGAGGAAGAAGTAGTCGCTGTGCTAGGTGAAGGGTAGGAGAAGGGTGAACGTCACGAACACTGACGAACACATTGAACACGTGGCCACGAAAACCATGATTACCATTTTGGGCTCATCACTTTTCCTGGTATACTTGATCTTGAGTATTTGAATCGGCAACTTGTTCAATCAAAGGTTGATATATCGTTTGATATCATGCAGATTCTTGATATCGACATTTGACTGATCAAGCTGCTGATTATTAGAGCGTAACACGATGCACTGGAAGATAGCGTACTTGCAGGGTTTCATCATTGTCCTTCAAGGGGTGAGCTAGCATCTGGATCTTTTCGTGAACGCTCAACCACCTTGCCACAGCTTGAGTCACACACGCCGGTTATGTTCCATCTCCACGGGTCATAACTTCCATACAGTGCAAAGTTCCTGCTCCAGATGACACGATACAAGCTCTGACCTACCATATCCTGTCAATTTCAGCCTTCATTCGGATCATGACGGGATCCATGCAGACAGGTTCCTAGACCAATGGTTCGGCACGTAACGCAATAATCAACAAAGTTGTCGCGATTGACAAATGCTGCACGCATTCCAAACGCGGGTACATGGGTTCGTTTGTACCTTTCCATTATCATCGCATCATCCTTGCTGCATGGAGGACCGCATCACTGCCATGCCCCTACAGGTCTTCAGTCATATCTATATCTACAAACAGGACATCTATCCCCCTCTAACAGAATGATTATTCCTGCCGTACAGTGCTTGGAAAGGTTCAATGCTTCCATCTATTCGCTCACTAACTTAGCGGCGGAATTCAAGGCGAACGAGAACCTACAGCTACTGCGCACAATGCACTGTGTTAGGTTTGGTCTATCGTCGGGACTATTTCATTTCATCATAGGTAAATTGACAATAGCCTTGATGCACACTCATCGTTGTCCATCTAGTCTCCATTCGTATACCTTAGATGACGCGTCATCAGGCTGTTCTTATCTAGTCCTCCAATGGTCATTCGACTCAGAGCGCAGCTTGATCCACGCATCAACCGCGCCTCAACACTTGACGATTTGGGCGTTTAGCCATTTCGTAAGTCACCAGAAATGCTTTGGGATGGTTTGTCATTTTCTTTCCATTTTATGATCGTGGAGGGAACATACTGCGTTCCTCGTCATCTGATAACATCTGATATGGGCGCTCGGTGTAGCATTCATTTGCCTCTATGACTACTTATTGTGGACCGAGGTAACATGTGTAACAGCTCCAAGGGTTACTCGGCCCCCCTGGTTTTCATAGATGGTGACAGCATGAGCGCCTGGTAATAAGCTCTCTAGGTCAAGGTGTTGTCGCATTTAATGGAAATGATGCTTTGCCGTTACCTTATCGGTCGTAAGACGCACCTTGTCCAACTGTCAAAAACCACAATGATACGGTCAGTCAAATCATCCATTGCAAAGAAGAGACTAAAATTCTAGCTCGGACCCTTGCTGCCTCCACTTTTCGTTCATGCATGGTTCCATTTCCTAGCAATCTGCCTGCAGGCAAGACTGATGACGGGAACGCGCAGTCGCGGTGACTGCTCTACGTTCTCCCTCGTTACCAGTTTCATGCAATTGATGTACTTGTCGGATCCAAGTACCACATTATCATCGAAAAATAAATGGACTGCGCATAGAAGGCCGTCAAGGTCACCGACGGACAAGTCTTCAGAAAAAAATGAGATAACGACGCCGTCTATGATAGTATCTCTCTACCTCCTTTGCAATGCACAGATGTCGAACACGTCGAGTGTCGTAAGGTTGCAGGTTCTTAGCAACTAAGTGACGCGAGGTAAATGCACCCTTGAATAAATCGAAAAATTCATACACATAGCATCCTAGATCATTCAATATTCCAGACGTAAACTAGTCATCCTCATGCTTGAGGCCAGAGCCACTAGGCACCCATACCACATCTTCATCCTCGCCCTTATCACTGTCGCCTGCCGTGCCTTCTTCCTCACTGCTGAGTGCACTAACCCAGTCTCCCTCGATCTGTCTGTCCAACGTTGCGACCTTCGCACCGCGTGCACGAAGAAATGCGATCACTTCCCTCGCCTGCCTGTATCCTTTGACGTCAGGTGACGCCTCGTCATTCACACTGTTGTCCGATGAGGTGGGAGGAATTTCTTCAACCCAGCCGAACCGTTCTGCCAAGTGAATGCTCGCGTTCACCGCCTTCGCGTCACCGCTTTCCTCCAAGGTCGCGAAGAACCCAGCAAGGGCTTTCACAGCTTCTCCTCGTGCCCGGAGCAGGTGCCTCATAATTCTTCTTGATGAAGGCCTTCTGCGGCGTGCAAACTTAACAGGGGGCTCGTCACTAAACTGAGTAGGTACGGATCGTGGCGTGTCAGATGTGCTCGAGGAGTTTGTGCGGCTCTTGTCAATCCAGGGGTTCTCAGGAGGCACCAGCGGAGTCGTATATTGAGACAACGCAGACAGAGAAAGCTCCCATCTCCTGGGTGCCCAGACCCCAACTAGAACACGCCATGCTGCAATCACACGCTTGAGGCTTGGTATTAATAGATTAGTTGACTACATCGCATCAGAATGCCAGAACTTACTTCATGTATATATCTGTGGAGAAGTACCCATTGCTCTGTTAGTATGGCCCAGCATGTGCAGGTGTCTAAAAATACACACCATTGATCAATCTGGTATGATAATAAGCAAACGCCCAGACTATGAACGCTGCCACAAGTGCGCCAGTGCCAGTGTACCAGAACATCGCCCAGAGCGCCCAGAATGTAGCAGGGTAAATCATCATGCAGGACAACAATCCAAAAACGGCTTTGTTCTGTGCCTGGGTCTCCTCTTCGTGCTCCACTAACCGAGCTCCAATTCGACCCATGATGTATACTGGTGCATGAAGTAAGAGCGGGAACAGGAAGAATGGAAGGCGAATGAGGGCGGCAAGTGTATCACGAATAAGGATAGAGAGTGTTAGCAACCGAGAAGGAAGGGGAGTTGGGTGAGACGGAGATAACGTCGGTGGAAGTGGGAGTGAAGACAAAACGGAGTTCGTGAGATTAGTAGATTGAAGAAGTGAGTAATAACCCAGAAGATGCCTGCGAACAGTCGAGAAGTGTGGAGTAGCATCGGTTGTGGAAAAAAGGTCAACAAGGCTAAATCAATACGTGAGCTGCTGATACGGGGGGAATAAAGTGCATGAAAACGTACGTCTGTGAAATCGTGATAAATTCATCGAGGTCGATCGAACGCTCATCTTCCCAAAGAAGGTCCCTTGCCATTCGGGCGCTGTAAAGGGTATTCCTGATTGGTACACAATCAGCGTCCGCACAGTCCCCACTGAAATAATATGGGAATACCAGTCTGGAGCATTAACAGTTGCCTCGACCAGCTCCCTCTCGATTGCACGAGTAAGACGCTTGACCGCGGCCCGTGGCGCACCTTCTAGACCCGAAAAGAACTGTTCCTTGTACTCATCCATCGAGATCGGTTCACCAAACCTATGGGGCAAAATCACGCCATTAGTACAGGTATATCTCACCCCTGACCGAATCTCACTTCATAATAACCTAGCTTAGATTCAGCGAAGTACCTTGCAATGAAACACGGGCGCTTACGCTGCTTCGGTACTTGGACTTGTTCGTATACACAATAGCAGCCGGAATGATTTTGACGGCAGGCCCCTTCACTCCGTTCTCTGCAGCCCACTTGGTGTATTCTAGTGCAGCCCACGCAGCACCATCCTTAACCTGCATAATCCTCGGCTCTGTGTAGGACGTGCCCTCCGGGAAAAGCGCCACTGCATCGCCACGAGCGAGGGCGTCAAATGTTCCCCGAAAGAGGATTTGACGATCTTTCGACTTGCGGTCTACAGGAATATTACCAGAGGAATAAAGAATCCAACGAAGGACCGGGTTTGCAAAAAGTGATGCTGTAAGCGGGGTGCAAGTGCGTTAATGTGACTTATTAGGAAGATGAGGCTTTTGGTTCACCTTTGCTCCAGTAGTGTAAAACACGTCTATGGGGGAAGCTGGACGCTACGAAAGACATGAGCCCTCGCTACATTTACAAGAAGTTCGGAGCGACTGACAAAGGATAGCAGGGTCAATCATCATGTTATGATGGGTAGCGGTGCTGCAAACGGTGGTCAGCATTAATACTGGATGGTCTGCAGGTGCAACAGGTGTGGTGGATCACGACTGATTCCTTGACATGCCCAGGTCCAACTCTCTGACCTTTCAAAATGCTTTCTCGCCCCATATCAACCGAAGCACATGCCCCGAGACAGCAGGCAAATGATGCAAAATATGAAACTCACACTATGAGCGGTCCATCCCGCGGAACGTCCTCGCCTCCAATTACACGAACTTCGGTGAAAAACGACCAGATAGACCAGTCTGCAACGCGACGGATGATGAGGTGCAACGCTTTCGAGTCGGACATGGTAATGAGTTATCTGAGAATAGGAGAATAAGTCACTCGTGAATATTCGTCGTAAAGGAGTAGAGCTCAATAGGAGGAGAGACCTCAAGCTACAAGTGCCACGGACGCACACTGCAACGAATTCTGCTGGTCCTGGAGTACTGGCTAACTTCGCCAAAGAGTCGAGAGCCACGTGCGTGCAAATACTCCCGCGCTGCACAGCCTCCCAACTGAGGTGAACAGGGGGGTTGCAAGGCAGGATCAGTCCTACTCATACTTGGCGCTGCCAATTATAATATGTACACATCAAAGGGAAACTGCATGCATCGCATTCTGTTCGATATCATTGCGCTCGCAGAAATGTTTATCATTATATAAGTTTAAGTAGCTTCGTGGAGTTGCTATGTACATATTTCCATGAAATCTTTTGAGAATGGTTAGAGAACATGGTAGTCTCCCCTATGCAGACCTTAGAAATACAGTCGTTCCTTCTATACTAAGGGAACTTGGTGAACAATCAGGCAATACACGACGGAAACACAGCTCAGAAATATAATTCCGCAGAGACTCCCCAGCTCAATGACGTGAATTCATAGTTGAGGAAAGGAAAACACATGATGCTAGATGATGTACGGGGATCAAACGTCTGGATCCAATAAAAATCTCCGGCGTCAGATGCAAACGGTGGGATCAGAGGCGATTGCTTCTCAACGTTCTATCAGCATCCATCTTAAACCAAAGAGAGAACGGCACTCACCCTGTCCGTAATATACCATATGTGGGAGGTTAGTCCCAGTCGATGCTGCTCAGAAGTCAGTCTGGTACGAAAAAGAATGGACACAAAAAAGAGACAACATACGTATCGATGCACTCCCTTCTGGATCTTCGCCACCTACACATCTCCGGACATGGCTTGGGGATGCTGAACGCGATATTAGTCCGAGGAGTAAAAATAAAAGAGAGTTTCCGAACGCGGTTCAGTAAACTGCCAATACTCGGTAGCGCTGGTGACCATGTGAGCGCTCGGTATAAATAAATAGAAAATAAAACATCTTCACTGATGCCTGTAGCCTATCATCGTAGGTATCATGGTCGGCACGCCATCTAAATTCTCGTTAAGTGTATTCTACAAAGAAAATACGTGCGGAACATACCAAATGAATGTACGCCTTGAGGAAACAGCAAGTTAGTGTGGCATGCTCTAAGAAGGCCACGACAAAACAGCGCACTTCGAAAAATATTATCAACTCCAATCATGGCTTCTACGAGCTCGGCGAATACGGCATCTCCTGTCCTTGGCTGGCCTGGTAGTGGTCATTCAATAACATCGCGTTGCAGGGATACGTGAGTATTTTCACCAAATGTGAACAACCGTAGTGCAATATCAGGGAAACTGTTCCTGATAGATAAGGCCGCAATGCACGCAATGGCACCCTACAAAATAACATAAGCTCTGTAACCAAAAGCCGTGATCTGACGCACTCCAAGCGAATGACCTACAACAAGCATTGGTCTTGGATATATTGATAACAAACAGTGACTTACCACAGACAGCTACGCCATATTGGGGATATGCTTCAAGCTGCTTGCGTAATGTATCAAGCACATGTTCTCCAGCGCTTATAAAGGCAAAAAGAAATCCTGTGTGAACATGGGCGCCTGTTTCTTTAGGGAGGCCCGGTCCATGAAGCTGTGAAAGTACGAGGGACGCATCTACTTGGCGTCGGGCGTCAACGTTTCCAAGCGCTCACACTGCAAGATTTACCAATAATCGCGCTGGCAATCTCACGGCTGCCCTTGAATGAAACCACAAGTTCGTTCCTCTTGTCATCACGCGCAATGAAACCTTGTGTGGAAGTGATTACATCTATGAACTGCAAAATCTCAACCCTCGACCCACAATGGCATCAAGTGTGAGCACACCTTGTTAATCAGCACGTTTCCCATCGGACGCGGGCATAGAGTTTGATATGCGCCAGATGCATACTTCGTGTATCTCACAAGTTCATCGTACACCTCCTCGGAAATACCGTTAATGGGATCGTGCATTTCGGGGAAGTGGGGCCACTTCCAGGATGAATGAGGAGGATGTGCTGCACTGTCAAGCGAATTGCTGTACCAATCATTACCGTGAAATTATACAGCATAGACGACAGACATACCTATGCATGATGGTCAAGGTCAACAACTAAGACAGCTAGATTCGGTAACTGGGACTCCGGGGGGGCTCGGGAGTGTAATACAAGTATCGCGCAAGGATCTGATCGGACCACGTGTAATCAAGATGATAGCATCTGGATTCTGGAATCCATGACCCTTACAGCGAGTTAAAGGATACTACTTAGTGTTCGTTACCAATTCGATTATGTAGTTTTGAGCTCCGCGAAGGTGGATGTGTGTCATAGCGTTTAGGTAGTACGACTTATGTTATGATATGCTACGCACTGGGAACGCAGTGGATTCCCTAGATTTTTGACTTGTAGTGTGTCGAGTACTAATGCTACGTTGCGGCGAATATATATAAGAATTTAACATACCGAAAACGGTAAAATAAAATAATCAAGAACTACGTAGTAAGTACTAGAATTGACAGCGAATCATCCCCGATCGTAAACCCCCAATAGTTTTCTGAGTAGCGGACGGCGGGATAATGCGATCGCAAATGTTGGAGGAATCAGTACCAGGTCCGGATGGCGAGTCAAGCCTAGTCTCCCGTAGGCAGACCCTAATAGAATGAAGATAGTCGTTCCTTCTGTAATAGGAGTCAAGCCCATTCCTAATCACTTCGATAACTCTCGGCCGACGGATGATCCGGAGGTTTAATTGACCAACACACCTCAATAACTCAATACTTGTCAGAGAATGCGGGATAACGCGATCGCATAGGCTTCACCCCATTGGCCATGCATAGGACGACAGCTGCTTCACCTAGGTAATGATATACCTGTAGCATAATCTCACCGAAAGAATAAAGCTCGCTATGTTTGCTTGGTCGTAGTAGTAAATCCTTTTCCGTTGTCCAAGCAACGCAGGAGCCAGTCATCGAAAGACCATGAATGTTGAAGTCCAGGAAGCCCGAGAGATGCCCATAACCTCGGACTACATCAGGGAAAGACCGAGGTCAGCGAAAAAGTCACAACTGCAGGTCAGGGGAATTGAACACACACGATATTGAAGTCTAGCCATGATATCCCTGAGCTAACATTGACATCAGTCTCTTGTGACACGTGAATACTTGCAATCTGGAATCATCCGACAGCAGTAAGGCTCTTGTCTTCATTCTCCAAATAGGCCATTAGGTTCACATTCCATGCCCAGGGCCTCACTATCGTCATGGCTGGGCCCACTGAAGCAGATGTGTAACCATACACGCGTAGAATATTTGGATGCGTAAGTCCCGTACATGTTTTCAGTTAACGCCATATCCTCTACAAGCAGTAGTGTCAAGCTGAGGTGTAACTAATCAATGCAGACATTCATCGAGGTACTCACTCTGGTCTTTTTCTCTATTGCTTCGCCAACTTCATTGGCATATAACAGCAATGATTTCACTGCAACCTGCTGAACCGTCAATTCCACACAAGTGGATAGAAAATAAATTGCATATGAACGATGATGCGGGCGGCAGGATAGTTCCCGATCTTGGTAATTGATGTAGTGAGGTCTTGGAGCGTTGCTTCACCGTAAGTGAATGAATGGGACTGAAAGTAACTGACTTTAGTCACGACACATATACATGCGATTCTGAAGGAGGCGGAAGTATCATTTTCTGGTATAGAACCAGACATCTGAGGTGCGATGCAAGAGAAGGGGGAGATAAATGCTCACAATGTCATTGAGTTGTTGTTGCCTCTCCTGCCCATGATGTGGCTTAAGCGTATCATCGATAGCCAGAAGCAAACCTCCAGATCCAGACCCTCACTGGCGAGCAGTGCTCCGTTGGGAAATTTTGCGACAGAGCAAACGCTGTTGGCGTGTCCGAGTACATGTCCTATCTGCTGATGAGTAGATTCAGCCAGTATGACCGGTGCAAGATTGTCCGATTTGCTGTCCGATAGATGCGTCCCATTGACTGTTTTGTCATCTGATGCGGAGACATGCTGCTGAATGGCAACGGTCCCCAGGTGATGCAAATGCTGCAACGAGATGTCGATATGTGGGCGCAGAAGGTTCAGAAGGTAATTGGTATAATACGTGCTAGTCTTCCCTGTGTAGCCAGATCTTTATAGAAAGATGGTCGTTCCTTCTAATAAAGATGCATGCCACACTCAATGCCGGACAGTGATGGAAACCTGTGAGTGCTGCTAGGACAGTGCCAGTCTCTGCAGACCATGCAGGCAAGGCTTTGCCATCGGGGGAGAAGCAAACTGAGTTCACCCAATCTGTATGCATCACCAGCGGATTGGCCTGTTCTCGACATCCTAGATGATCACTTTGTTGTTCCTTCCTCCACTCGCAATTCTTCTATTGTTGGGGGAAACTGTGACTGAGCAAACTCTGTCCTGTTGGTGTTCCTTGAATGACTTTCTTATCAATGTCCACTTTTGCACATCCCATATTCCAAGGTCCTTGCAACCAGTGACAACCCTATGACCGTCATTGAAGAACGCAACTCCTTTCGTCCCAGGGCCTGGCGATGTAGTCTTGTGCTGTCTGAATGGTTTCGACCTTGCTCTTGTAGTGAAATACATGTTTCTTACTATATCAAGCACCGCTCACATGTCGCATTTGTCTAGACGAGGCGACAGGCATCGGTCAGCACGCTTTGGAAGGGCTAGTTTATGTTGGTGGGTCGTATCTATGTCAGTAGCGCGGCTGTCTCCCCATCACTCTCAGGTTCGTCCCTGGCCATGTGACTGTTCCGGTTTTCTTGTGGTTCTGCGCCTCGGTGTGGAGTAAACTCTCCAGTCAAGCGCTAGAGCATTGTGGAAAGGTGAAGGTAGCGAGGAACGCGTATCGTGGTATGAATATCAAATTACGATTCCTCTTTCGTCTCACTTGTTGTGTTTACAGTTTGACTCATCAAGCTTTCAGGAAGCGCATTAATGCTCGCGGTGTCCATGCACGCAACCGTGATTCACAGTGGCTAATTAGATCATGCATGGATCGAGGGCGTAGCTCATCAATATTCGTTCAGGGGGTCAATTATGGTTAGCTGATCACCTTCACCTCTTTCACAAGAGATACCATCTCGAATGCAGCAAATCAACTTTGTCGCATGTCCCTTTGTCAGAGAAGTTGATCCTCCGCGGTGTCCATGCCCGCAACCGTGGTTCACAGTGTCTAATTAGATCAGGGATCGCGGGCGGAGTTCATCAATATTCATTGCAAGAGGTCGATTATGGTTAGATTGTCATACACGTCTTCCTGGCGCTCGTAGGACCCCTAGGAGGCTCATGAATTCAGCTTGCCGAGCCTACGTCTGCGTTACGTGCACGACTACTAAAACACTTGTCATGTTGATGGTCAAATCTGTTATTCCCGAGGGACAAGGCGAACTTTGAGCATACTCATGATCGACAACAGCACTTGAGATCGAACTTGGTTTCTAGATCCATAGTAGTCATCGATGTCATGAACATGCGTAAATGTACAAAATGAGCGTGCCGTGTTGTATGTGTAATGATGTGGGGGCGGTATATCAACCGTTTTCAACATATGAATGAACGAATGTAAGTAGGCGCCAGCGCCCATGAATCAAATGCAAAATGTATGCTGGTCTGGGGACAAGACCCAGTAATCCCATGGGGATTGGTATGGTGTGTGACAGGGCTCCAGAATACGCTCGATCGTCAATACGAGGTGCGCCTTCTCGAGCCACGGTGTAACTTCTCCGGTCCGCGACTTCCACTACCTGAACCAGGTGACATGAACCCTAGCAGGCGTTTGAATAACGGTTGCGGCTTCTTCGGAGCGGGTGTCTATATTCGCATTCACGATATGAGCACAAAAAAAACGTGGAGCATCAGTATCAAAAAGATAACGGAGGCTGACTGGTAAATGCGCACCCCATAGTGATACTCCAAATGACCATGAGGGACGAGATATGTCTGCCCTGGTCGTGGGGGTGGGAGGTAAACTGGACGCTGATGTGATCCGTGTGACTGCCCCGGATAATAATATGCCGGGGATGTGTGTTGCCGGATAGGTTGTGAGCGCTTCTGATAGGAATGGGGCTGAGTATGGCGGTGGGGCTGATGCGGAGGGGGAGCAGGTGGCGGATAGATAACTTCTACTGTATACGAACGTGATGGTAGCTTTTTGTTTGAGCTAGTACGTGTGGTATGTGAGATAGACCGAGCAGATCGGGGATTGGCGGATGAAGAAGATGATCGGTTTTCGATGGACAGCGAACGAGAACGAGAACGGTCATAGGTGGGGCGAGAGGACATGTGTCTATGATGCTCTTCTTGCCTCATGAAAGTATTCGACCGGCTGGGCGAAGGACGCTGTGGCTTCCCATCTGGCTCATCGTAAAACGAGCGGTCGCGCAATGAGGGCGACGGGGTAAGCGGATCCGAGTAGGCATGCGCCTGAGCAGTAGTTTGAGATACCCAGCCCGCAACTCGAGCCTGCTGAGCAACATAGTGCTCCCATGCGGCGGGTGAATAGTCATATTCGGTCATGTTTGCTGATGGAAGTGATGAGCGATGCCACAAAGTAGTGGGAGGTATATATACAGATGTAAGATGGGATGGGACGCTGAATGCGATGTGGCGTGGTGGTCCGTGGATGCGTGTTTGCGGCTGACTATCCTTCTCTTAAGGGACTGGCAGTTGGCAAGGTTCCTAGAGGAGGTCCGATGATATTATTATCGGGTGAATCGATTGACTGATATCGATATATAAGAAGGCGTGTGGAATCTTTTATTGGAGCATAGAGGAGCGTTGAACGTCAGCAGACCAAGAACAACGTGCAGAGAACAACGTTTATATCCACGAGGAAGGCGCAAAGTCAAACAGCGAAAACCCCTTTGGTCTCTCTGGTCATGGAAACAATTGTCCCTCTTATGTAAAAGCCAACAACAGTGGCAATCCTCCAACAATCACACCTTTGCAATGCACATCATGATTGTACTCAGCCTTTAAGCTTAGCTTTACCTTCAAAGCTTTCGAATGCTTGCAAAGTTTGAACATCGATCTGCATGAACCATTGACAGTACTGCACAAGTTTTTGTGTCTGCAGAACGAGCAGATTTCTCATTTCGGTTTATACGTAGTATCCGAGCGCCCCAATGGTCATGAATGACATGTCATGAAACCTCAATCATATGACCTTCCTAATCCTGTGACTTCCTGTTCTAGCCCGCTCTCTCATCTGTCAACCGCATAGGCTGCCAAGGCCCAAGTTGTCCTTTGCTGCCTTTTTAGCTCTTTTGTTAGCGAATATGGCAAGTACATACACCGAGATATGCCCTGATACGCCTCATCTGATAATGCAGCTCACAGCGATCAGTGCCATCACGGTAACCTTCCATCATTTCACTAACCACGATCACGGCAAGGTGTACTAATAATATATTACCAACTGATCATGGGGGGTATCCGTTGTCGATGGCGCACTACTCGTAGGCGCACCACACAGCCAAGAGGCCTTTTCGGCCGAGGCCCGAACGCATATGGTTTACTTGGTTCTACTCCCTTCACATTGCCTTACCCAGCGCCCTAATATCCCCCGGTCCAGTTTTACAGCAGCCGCCAAAGATAATATTCTTCCAGCCCCTCCCCTTTGCCTCACGAACCATACTTGCCAAAACCTCTGCCCACCGATCACCCCCCTCACCATCCGCGGCCTCTACGAATGCCTGAGTGGACAAATTAAATCCGCCACCTCCATTGGGCTGCAAGACTAGAAACGGCCTCTTATTCACATCCGTATTAGCTCGTTCAAAATCCTGGAGTAACTCCGGAAGGAACGCAAGCGCTGTGCAATTGATACCAATCCCGTTTGGGACCGGCATATCACCAATGCTTTGTAACATGGCGTTAGCCACTGTGCTGGCGGTAAGATGGTCTCCTCCAGGTTGCCGTGTCTCAGGGCACTTGCCATCGGGAAACGTTGCAGTAATCCACCAAGGTTTGGGACTGATGCTCTCTTTCATATTGTACATGGCTTGCCTGATCGCATCTACCTCTCTCACAAGAGGCACTGTCTCGAATGCAACAAAATCAACTTTGTCCCATGTTCCTTTGTCGGAGGTGAATACCCGAAGCCGATCCTCATGAAATCGTGCCAACGCTTTTATAGAATCGTTTTTGCCTTCTGTGTCATCACCGAAGGATGTTATATTTTCTTCCGAGTCGCTGTATGCCCGTGGTCCGTAAGGAGGTGGGTAAATTCCGCCAAAATCTTGCATCGGGGAAACTGTGGAGCCGAATGGCCCGAGCGAGAGAGCTATAAGGATGTCCTGCGGGTGAACATCGGAGTGTTCCTTGCAGAATTGGTGTCTGGCTTGATCCGCGATATGAACGGCATTGCGCATGTTCTCAGTGGCGACTTCGCGGGAGTAGCCTGCTTTCTCGAATGATGCAAACGCAGCTTGATAGCTATATGAATGAGTCAGTGACCATTATGCGACTTCGGAAAGGATAGTGGAACACTCACGTTGCTGTGAGAAGGACCCTCGCCCCGGCCTCGAGGAACTCAAGATGAGCTTGTTGCAGAGTATCCGGTGCGTCGAGAATAACACGAGCAGACCATAGCGGGGTATGCGAGATAGGGAGGTGGAAGTGATCCTCTAGAGTAGTACCCTGCAAGGAATGAGCTTGTACTATGTAAACACCTATACGGTTACTCACGAGTCCCCCGTCAGCCAGTAGAGTTGAATCCTCGAGCATTGTCGTGGCTGGTGATAACGTCTGTTATCTACGCGTTATCTACTCAGCGGCTCGGCCGACGTACGACATTACCATTTACTCCTGTCTAGCGTCTAATAAATTAGAATTGATACAGTATCACATGGACTGCACACTTGAATCTCGACGACACATACAATGTTGCAGTCAAGAAGGCATTCTCCAAATATTCATACTAATCAAAATTAAGTGATGCCCATGCTCATGCATAAATATCAATGTTCAGGAAACTGATCATGCCTTCCCTCGATTTCTTTTCCTCTGACCACCATCTATGCCCTCAGATCTATGCAGCCTATCGAGCAAGGACGACGATTTAGGCGCAGGATCTCCCAACTCCTCGCCCCGCTCGGCATGTGCTGCGGCGCCTTTAATGCTATAGCCGCCCATAGGATGCTTGTCCGGCTCGGACGAATCCTCCAGCACGTGTTTCTTTCCTGCTGCTCCACGTCTCCGTAAGGTCTTCTCAGTATCATCCGCGACAGGCTTCGTCATACGGCTCAGCAACGATGGTGTCAGTTGTCGTTCCTCAGTTATTTCTATTTTTGCTCGCTTGATGTGTGGTGCTTCTCCAGAATTAAGCGATCGTTTGGACGGTGTGATAGAGCCAGGGTCACGAGTTTGTGTTGCAGGTCGAGGGTTCGACGCCATGCCACCCGTGCTTGTATGCGAAGGTTTCGTCATGTCTGGCCTTTTCAATGGCGGGCGTTCGGTTTGAGGTCGAGCTGGGAGGTGAGCAGGCCGCTCAGGAAGACTATCCCCATTGATGGTTGCGGTCGTACCCGCTTGCGACATTGAGGGTTCGGTTAGTGACTGCTCAAACACAGAAAGAAACAATAGGCGTCAACGGAGAAAGCGGAAAACGGCCCACTGCGAACCCTGATGAGTACTTGAATTTCATCGCTGTTGCTCCCTTGTCCCAATTGTTGCGCTCGCGCTTGAAATTTGCTTATGGATGTAGCCAGATGAAATGGAACTACCCAGTTTTCTTGTTCTTTCCGCTGGAAACGAGTTATTTTGCCAAGCTATGAGAATGATGCAACTTACATTTTTACATGCTAGGAGGAGGGAGCGTAGCGTGTCCCACATAGCAAGAGACTCAGATTTTGGGTCGTTCAGAGCCTTTGTCAAGTATTTAGTGGAATTGACCGTAGGTTTACGCGGATGACTTGCCTCCAACAAATTCGACGCTCCATCAACAACTAGTCGCCGAAGAAGCGAAAACTCTTCGCGGCGGCAGATTTGTGGGCGAACACGACTTTCGTCTTCGCATGCTTTAAGCGCCTCCACGACTCGGCCAACAAGAACAAGTTGCTCTCCTGGAGAAAACCTTTGCAACGCAGGTTTTCCCATTAGTGACGTACAGTAAAATCGCAGTAATACAACGGGCGAAGCAACACGTCTTTCAATGGCGACAAAGTGCGCCAACGATATGTAGAAGCCAATGGTCTTGATGGATCCCAAGTCGTTCGATTTCACATTAAGAGAAGACCTTGTCTTATCGATAAGCACGTGAAGAAGGTCCATTCCACGCGCGGAGCCCGGTCTGTAGCAGGTCATCATAAGAAGCAGGTCCTTTATAATAACCTCAACATCGTGTGTTTCCAGCCTTCTGATAGCCTAGTTCGCGTGAGTCAAATTTGAGATGCGGTCTAGAGCTGTGCCAACTTACTGTCAGAAGTTGGCCCACCAACACGTTCTCTGCATTTGTGCCGGGTGTTTTAGTATGTTTCCGGATGATGACTTCAGCTGCATCATCTTTCAAAAAGGCTATCACGAGCGAACGTAGATGATCACGAATTTGCCGTTCCTCTTCGTCTATGGGGTCTTCGGGAGGAATTATTTGATCACACAAGACTCCTAGAGTGACGCCGGGATCCATGTTGAGATGGTCGCAAAGGGCTACTTTGACAACTGCAACCTCTTCGGGTTCGTCTACGGGGAATGGTTAGCAATGCTCAGACAGTTAAGACGAAATTTGGACGTGTATGTATTCATCATCATTGTTGTAATTGCCATGTAATATTCTCCAAAGTTGTCCACTTACCACTTTGAAGAAGCTGCACAAGCACATCTGAATTTCGTTTAATCCACTTGTGCTGAACGGACGAAACGCTTGATATTGCTCTGTATCCTTCAATGCGGACCTACAATCAAAGCATCAAGGGAAAATGTATATGGAAAATGTATACGAGACCAGGACCTACGCACCTGTGAATCATGATCCTCGCAAAGATCGTAAACAACATTGATAGCGTCTTCCTCTAGGTCAGGGAAATCATTAAGGAAGTATCGGATATGATTTGCTGCATAGCACTTTAGTTGAGCATCTGAAGAATGAGCTATTTCAATGAGCTTTGTGAGCGCATCACGCCGCTAGAGGAAGTTCATGTCAGGTCATTTGAGAAAAACAGCTGAGAGGCGTTGCAAGTCATACCAAACTACCACCTCGATCCTTGTCTCTCTCGGCGTTCTCAACGAGGTGTCTTATTTTCGTTTCCTGATCGCCCATTTGCCTTTGTTAACATCAACAGGAAACGTCGACTGAGGGTATAGCGTGGAGGTGGCACAAGTTAAGCTCAACAAAACATTCCGCACGACCATCAGGCACACAAGGGATGCTCCAAAAGAGGAAAGATATTCGCATCTGCAACACGTGCATGACGTGCCTTCCACGCATGTCGAGCATGGCTTATGGACGCACCTTGGACACACCTTGACCGCCTGCTGTTCTGTAACGACCCAACATGAGCATACGCACTAACGACCAAATTCTTCATGATAGAATCAATCTACCTCGCCTGGTCAAGAAACTTGAGAGATCTGTGTCCGAGGAGGACTGGTCTGACGCCTCGCAGCGAGACACCTGGATGAAAGCCCAGGGTACTCTCCAGGTCCGTTCTGATTTATTGACGGTCATTCTAAGGCCTAAATAACCTCATACCGTCTCCAGCGAATCCGACACGCGCGTTTGCTTCTAAAGAACGTCGAGATCGACGACCTCGCTGCTTCACCGTACGTGGAGCTAATAGGCGGACTGTTTGTCTAGGCTCACATCTACCGTACTTCTGCAGAGCCTCGGAACATCGTTATCAACGCTTGCGAGCGACGCTCGATCATGTTGAAACGTTCGTAGCAGAAGTCGAACAGGTATGCAAGTTTCATTGTGACACATATCCCGTGACTCGGCTCACCTCCCAAACTAGAAAGCGGCGCCTTCAGTTAAGAGACCAAAGCCAATTCTTCCATCAATACGTTCCCCTGTGTCCAAGAAAACTATCCCAGTGGATGAGATCAAGCCCGTGGAAGCAACTCTTATTCCCACAGAACATACATCTCAAAGCCCTGCGCCCAGTGCGGACGACCTCATACCGTCTTCCCTGATAGAGACCCTACCCTCCGAGCCCCTTGCGCCACCAACTCTTCCTGCATCATCTTCTGCGACTTCCAAGATCACTGCTACACCTACCATCCTGCAAAATTCTCGTGCACTGCAGGAGGAGCTCTCGGAGCAACTCGCACTGATGGCGACCCAGCTTCGGCGCAATGCTACCCACTTTGCTGACTCGCTGGTTAAAGACAAGAGTGTTGTCGAAGCAATGCAGGAGAAGCTCGAGGGCAACTTCGATTTCATGAAGAAGGAACGGGTGCGGCTAAGGGACTTTAGGGGAAAGAGTGGAGGTACGACGTGTTTGGTGATAATGAGTATACTTGTCGTGCTGGTCGCGTTCATGCTCATGGTTTTCGTTATCCGAGTAACATGACCTATGCTTGGAGGCCATGCCTTTCTTACTTTACACACTCCATATACTCGTAATTCAGCCTGTTGTTCTAGAGGTTCCAACAGTCCAAAGTCCAAGGTCGTCATCATATTACGCATGAACAACAATATATCTAGATATCCAACACCCATTACGGGTGTGTACGTGGCCATCGTAATAAAAAAAATGAAACACTACGCCAAATCAGCGTATCACAGGTTATAGTAATAGAGTCCAGATACTAGCAATGTCCCAGAAATGAGTGCTTACAACATTAAAATTTGCAAAAGTTCGAGATAATGGATCTATTTAATGCGACGAAAGAATGTGATCAATGGAGTGGTTCAAGAAGTCCTTGCGAGGCATCAAGTCCGCACGGGGGAATCGAGCAGCAATAGCCTCACGAGCTGTCCTATGGCGAAGTCAGTACCACGATGTAGTCGAGTACAGGGGACAACATACTTCTTTGTAACGGTCATCAAGTCTTGTGTGCTTAGGAAGTTCCTGAGTGCATTGTACAGTTCCTCATCCGACGGGTTAGGGTTCATGCTCGGACCGGCAAACGCGGTAGTAGCCATAGAGAGCGTCGATATCGGGCGCATTCCTCCGTTCAAAGGCTGAGGAGGACCAGCAAAGCTATGGGCGGGGGACATGGAACGGTTGAAGACTCCAGAAGTCATTCGTGAGTCGGGCGGCGTCATGCCATACACACTGCCCCCGTGCATACCCGAATTAGACGGCGTGAACATGTTGATTCTCTCTTGTGATGGTCCTCGCCAGTTGGCCATCGGAGGTGTGCGGTGCATGTCAGATACGGCACGAGAGCTCGGACGCGAAGGTGCGTGTAGGTTGTGATTCGACGAATTACTCTGTATCATGTTCGTGTCACGGTAGAAGTCGTGCTCTCCAGACTCAGAGCGGCTATATTCGTAGAGAGACGGGCGTTGTGAACCTGGCGGAAATTGTGGCCGAGGGGCAGGAAGATACACGGAGCCCGTTTGGTTGAGTTCAGGAGGCGAGCCGTACGATTTCCCAGAGTGATTGTCGCCCCAAGTTTCAGCCTCATATTCTGTGTACGAACTGCCGTTAGTGTTGTCACGATGACAAGGCATATTGCACGCACCACTAAACTTCTTGTATGGTATCATCGACTCGTTGAACTTCATGTCGTTGTTGGTAATGACCTTCTTACTACCGCCATCATCGAGCACGATACGTGTGTTACCCCAACCAAACTCGTCCATCCGCCAGAATGAATATATGGGCAGGAAGAAGCTGTAGACCGGGTACCTGTAACGACAGAAAATGAGCCATGCACCTGATATGGAACAAGTCAACCCACGAAATGATATAGACCACCATCCATCCAACAAGCATGAACTCTCGTCTGACGATGAAGATGAGGGCCTGGAAAAAGACATCGTAAATTGCCTCTCAGTCGTTAAACAAAATGCTCACCTGAAGACCATACACCGCTGCTAACATGATTATAGATATCAAAGGGAACGGAGCTTGTCCCGTTGAAACCTCGACAATCAGGTATGCCAACTAAAAACGAGATGTTAACTTGAACCCGGTGCTGGATTAGATACCGTTACTCACGTAAACGACAGTAGAAGGCAAGATCTAATAATAATAAAATTAGCGATCGTGATCATCATACCCCGACGCCTTCAAAAGACTTACCAAAGTACCGATTAGGTCAAGATAGACGAAGAACCTCATTGAGAAACAGCAAATTCCACAAAGGTCAGGCAGAATAGCAAGCTCGCACAAATTGTGAACAGTCGAGTTGATCCAACGCCTGCGCTGCGAAAACAGCACTCTCCAAGATACCGGTGCCATAGTATGTGCAACTGCATCCGGCGTGAACTTGGTCTTGAAATGAGGGAAATGTTTCATCATCAGCGTCGTCAAGAATCGATCTTCACCGAGGGAGAACAGGTTCTTCTTGTGCAGGGTGTCCACGTTGCTCTCCGCATATTCATCGATTACACGGTTGGAGATGATAAGAGGTCGGCCTTTGTCATTAGTGCGGATTCGGTACAGGGTGAAGCAGCCAGGAAGACATGATACTGAGCCAAAGAGACTCTCGAACGCCTTGGACAAGTTGTGCGAAATATAGTACTCGTATACCTATGAGAATCTTAGCATGACTACGCAATGTGTCCGGAGATAAACCACTTGCCTGGATCATGGTCCACCAGGATCCTTCTTCATTCTGGAGTTTCGTTTCACCGCAAATGCCAATTATATTGGAATCTGCAATTGAGGATGCAACCAGACGGTTGAGGGACTGGGATGTCACAGACTGCGGAACAGGTGTTAGAAACCATTGGATGGGGAGTAGTAAAGCGTACCGTATCTGCATCCACGGTGAAGATATACTCGTAAAACGCAGGGTCAATGCCAATAACATTCCTCATCTGATGGTAGATCTCGAGCTCTAGCGGGGACATGGGTGCATTGAAGTGCACCCTGTTCAGGTACTGCATCAACAAGATCTGACTGTCACGCTTTCCACGGTTGCCAGGTTTCGAGCGTTCACTTGGCTTCCCAACCTTCACGACGATCACGTACCTAAACGAAGAGGTCTCAGCAACGAGTTCAAGAATAGAGAATGAACAACATACGGAACAACATGACCCTCGTACTCGTACAATCCGGAGTAGACCTTACCATAGTTGAGCTTTTGCGAGCCATCTCCGATCGACTTGAACATCAGCGGTTCAGGATCTTTTTCGGGGTCAACGCCAAGGATTTCGAGAACGATGGCAGGTGTCGGCCGTTCGTTACCGCTGCCGATGATGTTCCCATCACAAATGACGAAAATCAACTTCCTCTTGTCATCGTAGTCCAAGCCAGCCAGCGAGTCGATTGTGCGGCGAAGCGAGTCCTCTCCTTCTGTGTAACAAGGGACCTGGCACAGCACGAATTTGTCCAGTAATTCAGGGAAGCGCTTAGTATTGAGCTGAAGCGCAGCAAGGACTGTATCGAGTCAGCCACACGTCTAGTTCGCATAGAAAGGAGACGTACACTTCATCGCCATCGATGCCATGAGCACACTGGAAAACACAAGTAGAAGATAATTCTGCACTTGACATCTAGGAGTGTACCGGAAGTCTGTCTCTCCCCAGTAGAAAGCGTTTGAGAGACAGTCCATATGCGCGGTGCGGTTTGTAGCATCCATGGCATCCAAGACTGTATTCAAAGCAGTAGTGATATCCTGCCCGGGCTGTTGCTCGAAGACGGCAACGAGATTCGGGTCAAGGAAATTGTACTTGGCAACATCCAGCTCGATAAAGGTCATGGTGTAGATATAGTCCGTTAAATCATAGATACTGTTCTCGTAAATCGCCCATGATCTGCAGAGACGATGAGCGACATCAGTGAATAAGGTCTAGTACGACTCACCGCGGATCGGTGGTTTGGTTAGCCTGAGAGTACACATCGCTTGGCTCCCACACCAACGGACCAAGGAGATACTGGTCGATCTTCGGTTTGAAGGTCCCGGTGTACCAGTCCTGGTTTGCGAGAGCCGCCGACGACGCCGGGGCATTGTATCCGGAGGAATGCATCGCTTCGGGGAACAGCATAAGAGTGCTATTCTGGACAGTAATTTTCATCGTGTCGTCGTTGACAAGACCCGCGCATGCCAAATTCAAGGGAGGGGGGAAGTAGTAGGTCAGGTCGGTACCAGCGAGCCCCGACAGGGTGGCCGCACCATTACTTGCTTCTCCAAGGATGTCGCTGTGGTCACCAAGAACAAAATTGGAGACGTCGTAAACTCTGCCTTGAATGGAGACGTAGTAGTCATTGTTAGCTGTATGTTGAGCCACTTCGTTGTCCGTCCATGCGTACTTGAAGTTTGGACAGAGGAGGACACCGAAGACGATGATGTAGAAGAGGACGAGGGCATTTGCAAGGAAGATGAGGATGCAGATAGTCAGTTTCTCCTTCCAAGCAAGGCGGATGTCAGCACGCTTCATACGACCTAACCACGATAACAGGAAGCCGGGAATGAACCAGGTAAAGAAGTGGACAAGGAAAAGCCAGTAACGCCTAGCCCGGGTGGTCGGCAGTTGTTCTTCTGATACCTCAGCATTATCCGCAGTTAAGGCAGATTTAGGGATATTAGAGATAAGGGGAGCCGCTCCTCCAAAGCTTTCTTGCTTCTTGTCCCATATCACGGACGGCGGGTCCTCATGGTAGCTAGGAGCGACATGAGACGGTGCATAACCATCGAATGTAGGTGTTTTTGGGTCTTGGAACGGCGGATCATCAAAGTATGCTGACTGCCCGTCATCCCCAGGAGTTGGGTGGTAATCCGTGGCATCATCGAGCATGGGGCTCTCATCCCCTTCTGAGTCCTCGCGAGCAAGCTTCTTCTGCTCCTTCTCCGCAGAACGAACGACATCTTCTACCATCTTCCAGGCCGAGTACGAAAGCCATATCTTCTGGCTGCCAACCAAAAAGTCGATGCCTTCTTCCCAGCCATTAGACTGGGCACATTGCCGAATCCGCTCAGCATCCGATCCACGCATCGTAGGACGGTATCTGTCGCAAAACTCTGCCTGGTAGAAATCTGCAACAAACTCAACCTGTTTCCTTGACACGACATCAGGGAGTAGCAAAGACCTGATCTGCGCTTTGACGCGACGCTTGTCAAGAGAATTGGAGAATCCGTTATCATTCGGACGAATGCACGTGATGGTCCACATTGGGACTTTCTGGATGTTGGACAATATATCTCCAAGCGACTGGTTGAGCTGCGCAGTGACGGGATAGATTTTGGCTGGGTTTAGGCGAGGGTTGTTATTCGGAACATCTCCCAAAGAAGTGAACATGCGAAGAGGACGGGAAGAGACCTGAGCTTGGACAATAGTGTCCCCATCGCTCTGGTGTTTTTCCGTAGACAAGCTAGGGCCCGACATGAGCTTAGCAACGAACGAATCAGTGGAACTGCGAAGGAGAGTGGCAAAAGAAGGGTCAAAGATGTCGGCATTTTTCTCCACGAAGTTGCTGACGTCGTACGAACAAGGACCAGCATAGTGGTTGATCCCGAAAACCTTTCTCCCATCCGTCGACGGTGCTGCAATGAACGACGCGTGCGGACCATACTTGGCAACCAAATCCTGCAGCAGCTCAACATCCCGCTGACTACTCGCACGCCCTGACTTGAAAGACGCTGCGGCCTTGTCAACAACACCAATGAGACCACTGGGTTTCCGCGATATTTGCTCAGCAGTATACGGGCCCCGAAGAAGCTCGGCGCACGCTGAGTTGTCCATAGCAGCGACAGCTGGCAACGAGTGCCCATCAGCAACCACACGACTGTTAAAACCTGTGTTATCGTCGAAAATGTTGCGGAGAATGTGAGATTCCACGATCTCATCGGTGAAGTTGATGCTGAATTCATCGAAGCCATTCTGATGCGCAGAGATCAGGGGAGTTGGACCGCTCGATCCTAGAGGTGTCCGCGTTTGATAACCCGCTTGGTCAAGCAGTACAATGCGAGTGGCGGAGCATGTAGGGTTTAGAGAGGCAGGGGCTAACTTGAAATTGGCCGTCTCTACCACGAATGCAAACAAAATTGCATAGAGATCGCGAACTAACTGATCTCGTTGCGCGGCACTTTGATGCACATTGAGGAGCATGGTGTACAGCTCCTTGCGGACATAACTCGTTTTGCACGTCAGCGTGTCGTTGAGTTCTCCAGCAGAAACGCCCAAAAGCCTCGCTGCCTGTTGGAGAACTGGTACATTAAGGACATGTGCAGAGACATCCCTTGCATCAGCCTCCCCAAACTCAAGGTTGCCGAGGAGCAGAATAGCGGCGAGCACGCTAAATATTGATGATACGTGCTTAGGCTTGAAGCCTAAAGTCTTCAAGGCGTCTCGTAAGTCCTCCATCGCGATGCCGTCATCACTGAATGGGCCAGCAGGTAAGTGGTAGCAACCGGATGATGCCAACAAGGCATAGTCTGATGGACCCTCTAGCCCTAAGTAGTCACGCTCCGTTGGCGTAGCTCCAGCAAGAAGTTGGTAGAAAATATGATAGGACCGTTCGTCATGGGACAAGCGAGTCAGGCGGGACTTGTCAAGCCCGAAGGCAAGGACCTTTGCTGCGCTGATACGCCCACGATCATTGAAGTGAAGTTCCGTGTAGCGTGTGTATCGCGAAGCATTTGGGTTCACAGGAGTTTTTGCATTTCCGAAAGACTCGAGCAGCAGTGAGAAGGCCTTAATTTGCTCGGCGATTTTGCCCTCTCGTTTGGAGTGAGCTGAAAGGCGCAAAATCTGGTCTACGAGCAGGCGACTGCTTGCGGTCTTTCCTGACCCTGAGATTCCCCTGGCAGAATTATACTATGAGATGTAGGTTCCCCTTAGGGACCCGTTACTCACCGAGTGACAACTGCTTGAGACTCGTTCCTCCGTCTCATGAGGAGATAAATTTTGGCTGCTAGCTCGTACAAATGAGGCTGAGGTGGGCTCCGAGAATCAGCCAGCTTGGTGTCCTTGTAGCATCTCTCTTCGTACTCCTTTGCGTTAGAATCGTCGACAATAGTAAGGGCCTTGTAGGGGTTAACCACCACAAGATTTGTGGACCTTATACTAGTGTAGGGTAAGTCAGCACGAAAGCGAGCACTGAGGACAGCGAGGATAGAATCATCTGTGGTAGGCGTAGAAGACGAAACAAGATCAGTGAGTTCGCCTGAGCTAACGGCCTGAGTTACGAGAGTGGCCGAGGTAGAGGCCATTGCTCGTAGAGGAAGTTCAGCAGGCAGCTGGTGGTTAAGTGGAAAGAAACGGTAGCCAGACTGCGTGTAGACGAACTACGCTTGTTCTGACGTGAAGGCTACACGTTATTATTGGGCATCTCCGGTCTGAATTCCAACAAAGTATGCTTCAACCCATGGGCGCTATTTTAGGGTGATTTAGGGGATACTAGGTTTCCGATGGAGGCTAAGTAAAGCGTGGGACCGTGATTCGGGTATGCACAGGTCAGAGGGGGCCAACAGTGGTGATCATGCTTCATGAAACATCGGACTGCCCTGCCCGAGCAACTTGGTTGTGTCGAATCCAACTTGACATTGGACTTACAAGACTACGTTCATTGTAGTGGTCTAAAGACTAAAGGAAGGTCAGTGTCTTGGCTTACAAGTACTTCTCATGCGTAACTGGAAATTCACAGACGAAAATACTCACCGACTTCAGCAGTGGGCAATTGCCCTACTCCCTGACATATGACCGATCGTTTGAGGACCAGTGTTTACACACCACATGTCAGTTGTGTACAGTGCTAAAACAGTCGTGAGAAACGGTGGAGCCCATGCTAAAATCAGTATAATTTTAAATTTTACGTCTGTTCAGGAACGACTGTCTCAGATCTTTCCGAGTCCTCAGTGGGAGATGGGCCCAACTTGCCAACGGGTCTCCTCGGAGAATCACTTGTAAGTCGCTACACAACTTAACTACCGCTTCACTGCGTTCACCAGGAGCCCATACTGTCACTACCCATGAGGCAGCTTTTTGACAGAACTGAGCACCCACTGTATCAGTGCACGTACCCCCCTTCTGCAGCTTCAATCCATGTGACACGGAACCAGTTATTTTTGGCCGTCTCGAACTTGCACACTCCACTGCCCGAGGTCTAGCCAGGTCCAAACTAGCTGCCAATGACAACTCCTCCATATAAATGGCCCAGAATAACTCTGAAACGGGAATAGACCGTACCGCCACATTCCGCCAGTGTAAGTATATGGTCAATCAAATAGGAACTGACCGTTGTTCAATGCCTCGTTTCAGAGTAGGTTTTCATTCGGACCAGCTCCGTGGGTACAAGAGCATTACGTTCCACAGGCCCTTCTTGCGTCTCTACTCCTGTCGCATCCACTCGGGTGTAGGTACTGGCCTAGCCTCCAAACGGACATCACGAGTTGACATAGTCGTCTATGGTTTGACTCTTCGGGATGAAATCCAACTGGGCCACAAACACCAGAATGTTCCAATGATTCATATCGCAGCACAGTCTGAACCAGTATTTCGAGGGCAACTTGGCTATGATTTCCCATTGGATGTGGAGCGATCGCGAACGAGAGTTCCTTTTGTCGCTATATGGACGTGGCTGGATTACGAAGGTGACACGTCAGGGGCTACACGCTCAGCCCTACAGCAAAGCGGATCCGGGTCCCTAAGACAGACAATCGTTCATTGCTGTCAGTTATAGCAAAGATCATTCTCTGTATTAGGTCAGCCACCGGGGAATCCCCGATATCATCATCGTCAATCCGACATTGTGTATCCTCCCAATCAGATGTAGCCACAGGAAACATACGAAGCGTTCTCTGGAACATCGGTCAAAGCATCGACTCCCGCTTATCATTCATTCGACATGGAAGTTCGGCGATGACCGGATGGTCCTTCCTATGACATTTGAATTGTGGCATTTTCCGACGTCGAAGACCCTTGGGTGGTTTCTGTAGAGAGTGCATGAGGCATATCGAACCTGAGTCAGGGGGCGAAGGTACTTTATGTCAATCTAAGTTCAGTGTATATATACTAATGCGAGCAACTTTGCAAATACTCAGTTGATCCAGAACGTTAACTTTCTCTCGGAAAACAACGGACTTTAGCTCGCTGAAGGCCAGTCCTTCCACGTTACTCGCTGGCTTCTGAGGAGTATTGCATTGGCGCCAAATCTCAAGCGGATCACGCGAATGTCACAGCTTTGATTCTGGCAAGGCAACAGACCCACTCGCGCCGCTGACGAAAACATCAGTCGCTTCCACCACTACACCACTATATACAGTTATCACTATCTGTCTCATGCGTCATTCACCTTCCAATCGGGAAATCGAATCGAGGGTACTAACATTCCCAACGAAACGATGGGATGGCGATATCGTTCGCTTGTGGTTCTATGCGACCAATCGCCATTTAGGCGCTTGCGACGATACACATAATGGATCCGCCGTACTCATCTTCGAAGCGCTCGCACTCCACAAGACTCCACTCACATAAACGATCTCCTGACAATAATTACCGATGACCATCGCCGCAGCTTTAGGGGGGCTCCAAGTCGAATCCACATAATCCGCATACATATCTTCCACCCCGAACGTTGAATGTTCACCCCACAACCAACCAATGGCCTTTTGGCCGCTGTCCATCAGTGAAACATCGGGTCCGCGACAGCCTATCATTATCCTTTTCTCGCAGGCCCGGGATTCTCGGGTGTCACCATACGGATATGGTACTTCGATGGGACTCCATGACTTCAGTGGTGCAGACGCGACTGAATTATCATTTTGAAACACGATTGGGCCCTAGCAGTGGATACTGACAGTGGACACTGTTCCAACTGACGATGATGTGGTTCCAGGCTGACGGGTTGCATGGTCTTCGATAGTGAGTATAATATCTGGCGGGGATCATTCGAAACTCCGGCAATCAATAGCGCTTTGACGCAGAATCCATTACTCAGGAGGCATCGCGAAGCCACACCAATTCGTCCAAGCGACTTATCGACGAACAATGAAATTTGAAGGGTGTTATGTAGGGCGCTATGTAATGGATAAGTATGGCAATTATGCACGCAATCACCATCATGGGAATGAGCAGTACACAGTCACTTAAGGTAACTTGTTTGCATTTACAAGAACTTTCCTTGCGAATGGTAGGCTATGGTAGATGCCGGTGAACTTCTAGTAGCTGCGAAACAAGAAGCACTTCAATTTCTGAGTTCCTGTATTGGGCGATGCCTAGACCTGCAGCATCCATTGTGTCGAAATCGATAGAGAAAAATGAAATGGAACGCACCATACAATGGTGCAGAGTCAGAAAGCACTTAGTAGAATGTTCCTCGGATACTGGACCGCAGAGCGATAGCGGTGGATAAATGGACGAGGTAGTGCCCACCGAACCAGGATGACCACCGCCCACTGATCGGACGGATCCAGTCGATTCATAGAACACCGAAACAAATACAAGACAACGTAATTCGAAGACTTTTCAAGAGAAGGCGTCGTATCATCGACAAACTCTAAGATGCAACGATCGAGGCCTTCTGAATCATCCTGGGAAATGCGGGGTGACAGGCATGATGTACGATGTCACATTGAATTATTGATCATATGTAGATCAACGCAGGCACACCAGAGACTTCCGGCTGTGAGAATTGCGCTCAGTCGAGGTGCATACCGGTTCCCGAGGGAACAATATTACGGAGGAGTAAAAACCCCGGGAGTCATGGCGGTCATGAGACGAGACTAGCAGTAAAGTAAAGTTATTTGCCTCGTTGACCGGGGCTTGCGGATCGCAAGCTGAGACATGCAAGGGGCAACACAAACTAGTGCTAGACCTAGGGTCGGATAAGTGATAGGTAAGCGGGGGATTGCCAAACCGCCTGCCAAACAGACGTGAGACGCGGATGATGACAATTCTGATTCAGACGCATGCGACCGGCAGTATACCTACTGATTACTATTATAATATTATCAATATATTCTGACTAAAACTTGAATGTGTAATACTCATCGAGGTAAGAAGACATTAATATTGACAGGTTGGTGATTGTTGATGCCGGCAACACACACCGCATGAGGAGGATACGTTGGCTCGGAGTGACTTTGATTAAAATCCGAGTCCGGAGAAAGTCGATCTTGAATGACGTGTCTTTGTAAGGTTTCTTTGTCGTGTCCGAGGCTTCCTGCGTTTGCTTCGCCAGCAACTGGAACATTCTCACGGGTTGGTGCAGAGGAGTGGGCTGAAACTATAACCTGCTAACAATCCAAAAAAGAGTTCTAGATGAGCTGGTGAATGTTCTTTCGATGATATGGAATGGTTGTTGTCCACATGATCGTAAACATACCGACACAGACCGACAAGCAAAAAAGGCACAGTCGGGAATCAGCGGGGAAAAATAATTAGGAAATGAAAGGGAAAGTTAAGCCTGAAAAGGAAGAGACCCAAAACATTATGCGTCATCTGTGACAGCGGATCTAGGTTTGTTTTCTGGGGTTGGCTGTGGATATTCCCGTGAACGTGTTGGTATACAGTCAAATCACACATGTTCCTCCAACGAATCTCCTGCCCTGCTTCCTTGCTTTTCGTAGTCGCTTTCTCCTCGTGTTTGAAGCGAGGCGGTCAATGTGAATCACAAGACCATCTCACACAATATTTCCACTCAGCAAATCCATATATTAACCCCCTTCTCATATAACCGCATCAACTATGCATGCCCGCGAGGCCTCTCCTTCTCCTTACCATCACACCCTCTCCACCGTTCCCCCCTCGCCCCCTACCACACCCTCGAGGATCGGTGACTCGACCACATCTACCATTCGTATCCCATCGTCTCAAACCCATTCGCCACGAAATCGCATTTGCACACCAAATAAGCTCATCACTTCTACCCCCACACAACCTACCCTTGCAATGTCATTAGTTGCTCCCACTCCCCGAACTCCTCAGCGGCAGGGTATGTCACCGCACATCCAATCCCCCCGTTCATGTTCATCTCCACCCGCACGTCCATCGTCGCGCTCGGAGTGCCTCTTGCGAAATACCCTCCGGAAAGACGATACCCGTCGTACCTCAGCCACATCCCGCGCACGTTCGCGGTCCCCGTCGTCGTGTAGTGACTGCGACGATGATGTCTTCTTCCAATCTGCCCTGCTCATCAACCCCAGCGCCACTTCGAGACCTCAGGCACAAAATATCCAGTCAAAGAGTTTTTACATCCCGAATGAAAACGAAGACTCGTCATACGCTCAGCTACTCAGGTCGAGATCATTCTCAAATTCGAATTCCAGTGGATATCCTGTTGCTCAGGTCCAGCAAGAAAAATTGGATGAAAGTCTTTCATCATCGTTACCGCGCGCGTATGTACTCGGAAGTGGAGCGGCACCTCATGAGGCTGTTCTCAGAACACGGCTGGAACGCGTGCTGCATCGTGGAATGCGTGAAGAGCGGCGGCGAATGAAGAGGTCACCTGATGATGAGGTGAGTACCTGTCATGCGCATGTGCGCTGTTGCTTTACGTACTGACACGCCCAAGTGTGCCCAGTCTTCATCAGCATCGCCTCCCTCCCTAGCGCGCTCTAATTCACGCACAAATTCACAAGCCTCTGAGAAAACGCACGCGACTGCGCCCGAAGTAGAGCCCTTGTTACCGCCATCTTTATCATCAAAACCAGGCAGAACGCATAGATATCCGCAGTCGATGTCTGTGACTTGTGTACAAACACAAAAACCGCCACGGTCACCACGATCACCGCGATCGCAGAGAGAGACCTCGCCGTGGATGACAGCGCCCCTCCCGCCTTCTCCAACATTCTCAACTCCAACAAAGAAGTCGCCTTCTTCACCTTCACGCCACTCCCCGAATTCAGGAATTCTCTCGACTTTCTCGAGCGCGAACTCCCAAGTCCCAGTGGTTCCACCGCAGTTTGACCTGCGTGCCGCATCACAGGCTTGCAAGCAGGTATCTGGATACGTGAGCTTTGCGAGCGTCGCTGGCCTCGGCGCACCACCCGGTGTAGGTGATGACGATGTGAGCGTAAAAGAAGCACAGCGTGGCCGTGGACTTCCGCGGTGGTGGATTTTCTAGAGTACTGGTACATTGTGGATTTTGGTTTTCGGAAACAGGACATCGAACGGATTTCAAATCATACTGGACGGCATCCTCATTGGGTGGAACAAGAACTATATGTTATGCTAATTTAATGCCCTGCGGCGAGTCGTTGTAGGTGGTGTTTCGCTGTTACTCACTACCAACGACTGCTGGAGGCTTATGAACCATCCCCATATACACGTCGATGGGCTTACTGCTACGTATACTCTGTAGCCTTCTATGTACTTGTATATGGTGCTATAATTCATGCTGATCCGAAACAGTGTTGCTCGTACCCAAAGATGGGAATTCTCCGTAGGTCGCTCTGCGAGTAAACGTGCACGGTGCACCGTGGAAGCCGCCGTCAAAGCACACGTGGCGTACACAGCTACGTTGCTTTGCAGTTTGATGATCCTGCGACAGAAGCGTGGAGTCACAGCTTCGCCATTGTGTTGGATTCGTTCACTGCAACATCGCTTATGAAAAGGCGCAGCTTATCGTCATTCCCGTGAATTCCAGTGGAGTCTTGAGGAGGTTCCCCCAAGACAGCCTATTAGGGCTCGTTGGAACACCATCACCTCCGCACTTAATATTACTTTGGGCGTATCTCTCGAGTGCCTAATAGCTGTGCCAATGACGCCAAGATCGTGTTTGGGCTATTTAAGTGCGATCTTTCGCGCCCAGGCGCTAGGCGCTACGAGAACATACATATGTGCACAGACTCGACAAGTACTTTACCATGGTAAATAATATTGTGATCGCATGAGTGATGTCGAGACTCCTCGGGGTGCTACGGGTGGCCATGCGGGTGCAGATGATGATAGAAGTCAATAATAGCTTCGGATCACTGGAGTGAGTTTCACAACTTTAAGTGGAGGAATACCCTCATCGGTGGTCATTATCCCTGAGTCCGAGTGCGATCCGAGGGAAAGTGAGTGGCGCTCTGTGAAGGTTGAACTTAAGACGAACGAAAGGGACACGTGCTTTGTAGATAACGACGCCACTGGCATCGTGCATGTCCAAAATGACGATAGTTGAGTCGTTTGCGGCCGAGGTGCACCTAGCCAGCAACATCAAAGGCAGACTCGGAAACTATATTTTTCCATATCAACTAGCCCAGCAACGATCTAGTCCAGCTTGAGTTGTGGAATCGCGGTGGGCCGCGGGAGCTGTATCCTTTTCTGTTACGGCAGCCTACTCCGGAATGCGGAATGGCAGCATTGCCCGGGGCCGGGAGGCAGCACGCTTGAATGAGAACGGGGAAGTGTGTTGTTGTGTAATGTTTACGTTGGCTAAGACACGGAACAAATGAATGAAAGAGCGTCCGGCAGCTCGCGTGCCTTTAGTCATGCTACAGAGTCAAGCCGATACAACGCGTTGTCAGACGGACTCTAGAGCAGTTTGTCCTTGCTAGGTCATCGTAATGAAAAAGGACCCCGGAAATGCGCAGCTTTACAGAAGGCAAGAGTTTGGCTATGAGCCACCAATAGGCAGGTGGGAATTGTTGATTGAGAGGCGAAAACAAGTGAAGTAGTCAGATTTCACAGTCATTCAGATTCCAGGGATATGTAAGCCCACGCTTTGTAAGTGAGGGCTTTAAGCGTGCTTAGCAAGGGCTTGTGAAACCGTCACTATAAGCACGTCGTATACCGGTGTGTGGGAGGAGCTAACGTAGGCATCCAGTAATTGGTTGCACGACCAAGTACCGGCCAAACAAAGAGCCGCTAATTGGCGTTATCGCGGCAAAAATCAAGTACATCTCTAGTTTGCAACGTAAACGTACCTGTAGTCTTGTTCCAAATTTCATGGCATTGGCAGGACGGTCCCATGAACTGCGGATCAGGAGTATGTATAAATGATATAACAGGCGCAGATGCACTTGAGAAGGCTGTGGTGGCTTCCAGGCCACGGAGACAGACTTACATTTCTGGTATACGGAAAGATCAGCAGCAGTCAGCAACATACCTACCCAAGGCACCACCAGGCCGCTCTAGCATAGATAAGGGGGAAGGACTGTCATTGGCTTGCATCTGACGGGAGATACTACTTAGCCGGCAAGTACATGCTTATGATTTGGGACACGCGGTCATCTACTTTCGATAAAACGTGGATGGTGTCCCTCTATATAAATAATGCATGAGATTGTGCAGATTAAGTCAGGATCCAGAAAACGTACCCAAAGTTTCTGAGAGAATACTTTTCCCTCAGCGCTCAATAGGTAATCACATTCCTCGACGACCTCACAACCCGACATGTACTTGCCATGCATAGCCTGCTCGTTTGTCGCTAGAGCCGCATAGACAATATTGCGACTGCCCATTTCTGTAGTTCTCGCAAAAAGCCACTTGACGACTGCAAAGAAGATACCGAAGAGACTGTTCTTAGCATTACGCATTATGGATGAATGACAAAGTCCCGGGTTGACGGCAGTGACGACCAGTGGAGTGGGTGACGGGAGCCGGGCCGCAAGTTCGCGCGCGAATGCAACCTGGAACACTATCCAGATTCAGTAACGGTGGGGTCATTGTCATTCCATGGGCATTGCGACATACGCTTTGATAGATTGTACCGAGACTGCCTGTGATTGCCGACTCAATAATGTCATGTGGATAAAGTGGCAATCACCTACGCTGGTGCCCCAAACCTCTCCGTATTGATAGTTCCTAACACATCATCCCAAATGTGTGCATCTTTCAACATGGGATCGCACTGATAATGTCCCAAACTCGATACTAAGACCAATCGTGATGGATCATCACAGGTAGTAGATCGGAGCAGATGAGGCAAAAGGAGAATGCTCAAAAGGGCCAGCGAAAGGTAATTGACTTGCAGCCTTTCGTCGTATTAGCAACTAAAAGACATTGTATGGCACGAAACTAAGTAAAGCACGAACATTATTTCCCAATCATCTTGTGTTTGGGTATAGACCAGTGTGAATGTACCCGCGTTAGCGACGAGGACATCGAGGTGCTCTGGCCCTTCAACGTCAAACCTGTCTGCGAAAGAGCGGACACTGTCAAAAGAAGACAGTTCCAAAGGCCATGAATCGATACTAGTCGGTTGAGTTTCGGCACAGCGCTCGCGAATAACTAGGAAATGCACATGACTGGGTTGCCGCTATCTGGGGGTGAAGAACACCATACCTTCTAATGTCTGCTCGCACTTTGCTGCGTCTCTACACGTTGCAATGAGCAGGTCGGGCTTCTTACTTCCGAAATGGATTGATGCTTCTAATCCTAATCCAATATTCGCTCCCGCTACAACGATTGTCCTCCCATTCGCTGACTCTTTTGGAAGTGGAAGGTCTCGAATTTGTTCGCTCAGAAAACTCCAGAAGCTCAACTTGCCCATGGGGGATGGAAACGGTTGACCCTGAAAAGAGTAGTATGTGCTGTATTTAAGTATTGTCAGCCTAACGTTGTCCGCAGTTAACTTACAAATAAGGGTCGCCACTCCAAATCGACGTCCATAGTATTGACCATCGATCACTCCAACCTCGATATCGTTAGGCCATGAGATAAAATTTTAGTATGTTCGCTGCAGTTCAAGAGCATAGTGTGTTACTAAAATTGTATAGTGCGCTTTGTCTATTGAAACAAGTACGTGAAAACGGATGTTATTAGTTATATGAAGTTCGAATTCGGGACCTTGTTCAAGCGCATCATACATAAGTATACGCGGCGGCGTTCCACCAGTCTTGAGCTTGAACAATGGCTGCCACGACATCTGTCTT